>ML777112.1:222236-262458 GCA_009831015.1 Picea engelmannii
TTATATATATATATATATATATATATATATATATATATATATATATATATATATATATATATATATTATTCTTAGTCAAAAATATCCCTTTAAAAGGTGCGACTTATTTGAAGGGATGTGATAGGCTATGTAAATAGGTGGCCGACAGGGTGACGGGAGCAGTCTACCAGAAGTTACGGGCTGGGAATAGGGGTACGCGGGAGGGAATTTATGGGACGGCTACGGGGGAGGGTTACGGGCAGGCTACGGAAAGGTTACGGGAAGGGTTTCAAGGATGGTTACGGGGGCAGGTTACGGGGAGGAAGGGGGGAATGGGGAGCGGAAAGGGAAATGGGAGGGAGGGGAACAAAATTGGAGCAAGGTACGGGGAGGAAGGGGGGAATGGGGGAACGGAAGGGGAATGGGATTGGAGCAGGGTACGAGGAATTGGAAGGGTTGGACGGGAGACAGGGAATAGGGGGGAAGGGGCGGAAGGGAAAGGACAGGGTATGGGTAGAGGTAGAAGGGGAAGGGAACAGGGATATGGGAAAGGGGAAGGTTGCGGCTAGGAAGGGTTTAGGGATGGGAAAGGGTTGGGCGAGAGGTTACGAGGGTTTGGGAATACGGGACTAGGTTTTTTGTTTTTTGTTTTTTTTTTACATATATATATATATATATTATTTTTAATTTTTTTTTGAGATCGGGTACGGTCCTTCTGATTTTCTGGCAGCAAAATAACTTTTAATCTTAAATGGCCAAGGGCCAAGTTTTTTTGGTCAAAGACCAGATCAGAGAAACTCTGAAAATTTTTGTGTGGCTAAAAGCCGATTCAGACAAGGTCTGATAAAAACTTAGTGGCCAAAGGCCGGAATCAGAAAAATGAAGCTCTAATACCAAATGAGACGAACAAAGTTCACTCACACAGGAATTATCCAAAATACTTGGAATATAACATAATAATCCATGCAGGAATAATGTATAAAATATGAATAGATAAGATAAGATAATATGATGATTACAATTGAGAATGAGGGCTYGTTTATATACCCACGCAGGGATGCCCTTTACCAATAGTCATGTCCTTTGAGACATGACCTTTCATTATTAATAATTATTATTTATTAATTATTATGTTATGAATATCTATGGTATATGTATATTTATGTTCATAACATTTTGGTTGACCAATTTTTTGGTCCGGTTTTTTTCGGTTCTGATAACATTGGTCCTAATGTATCACAGGTTATCACAGATGCAGCATCAACTAGTAGATCTGTAGAACTGATGATTCAACGCAAGTATAAGAAGACATTTCGGACGCCTTGTTTCATATCCACTAAATAATGAACTTAAAGGCAATGGTAAAATTCCTTGGATCAAACAAATTATTTTGGGTGTGAGAAAGGCAAACATGTTCATTTGTAACCACTGTGCCTCTTTAGCTATTATAGGGTACATGCAAGGCAGTTCTCAGAACCATCAAATACAGGATAAGCCACCTTCATTCTTTAGCATATGACTGAGGCGAAGGAGGCCCTACAAGCTATTGTTGTGAGTGGCCTAGATGGGGGGAATCCATAACAGAGTAATGCTAAAAAGTAATACAAATGATTTGTGGAGTGAATGCAAATGCATTGGCTCATTCAGAACTCCAACAATGGTGATGAACAGGTATGCAGATTCAAATTCATCATTCCCCTAGTCTTGGGGAGATATATGAGGTAATCGATAACAAGATTGGCAAGACAAGTCCAACATCCCAACAGAAAGACCCCTATATGGGATTTTTCAAAGAAACCCAAAAGTTGATAGAGAAGAGGTGGAACTAGTTGACACCCCTTATCATATGGTTGCTTGTGTACTTACCCCAAGTGATATGTGGAAAGACCATGCAAATTTGTGTTAAAATTGTAGCTTGGAAGGTGTCTCGGCATAGGCCCAAGTGTCCAGGCATGTTGAAGACATTTAATTAATACCAAGATCAACATTTTTATTTTATCCTAAGTTTTGACTTAGGAAAAGCATAAAAATTTGTCATTTAATTTTTATTGGCTTTTTACTCAGATTTCCTAAGTTTTAAACTTAAGGAAATAAATATTTCACCTAAGTGAACTTTCCTGATATTTCTAGAAAGTTCCAAAGAGGGAAATAGAGTGAATGGAAAAAGATAAAGAGTTGATGAGAGGGGTAAAGGATTCAAGCAAAAGACAAGAGAGTCGATTTGGTTGAGGAAGAGGGCGACTGGCTAAGTGAGTTGAGCAGCTAGGAAGAGGGGCAAATTTTGGGCACATTGAACAGCTTGGAGAGGCCGAGTCAAGCAGCAAAGGGAGGTCGTACCAGCTGGGTCGTACAGGGTTGTACCATCAGCAAGAAAGGTTGATGGTACAACCTCTTTTTGGGGCACCTAATACAGGGTCGTACCATCAGCAAGAAAGACTAATGGTAGGACCAAATTGTAGCTTGGAAGGTGTCTCGGCATAGGCCTAAGTGTCCAGGCATGTTGAAGACATTTAATTAATACCCAGATCAGCATTTTTATTTTATCCTAAGTTTTGACTTAGGAAAAGCAAAAGAATTTGTCATTTAATTTTTATTGGCTTTTTACTCAGATTTCCTAAGTTCTAAACTTAAGGAAATATATATTTCACCTAGGTGAACTTTCCTGATATTTCTAGAAAGTTCCAAAGAGGGAAATAGAGTGAATGGAAAAAGATAAAGAGTTGATGAGAGGGGTGAAGGGCACACACTCAAGCAAAAGACAAGAGAGTTGATTTGGCTAAGGCCTAGCTGAGTGAGTTGAGCAGCTAAGAAGAGGAGCAAATTTTGGGCACCTTGAAGAGCATGGAGAGGCCGAGTCAAGCAGCAAAGGGAGGTCGTACCAACTAGGTCGTACAGGGTCGTACCTACTACCATCAGCAAGAAAGGTTGATGGTACGACCTGATGGTAGGAAGAGGGGTATCTAAGGAACTAAAGGCTAACCAACATGTCTGTCATGTGACCTCTTGTTGGGCTCTAAGTTTAAGGTTCTCAAACTATTCTTGTTGTTGTTTTAGGACAGAAAACAGGTCTGACTTTTCACCCCCTCAAATCTGCCTTTAGACTGATGATTGGATGCTCTTTTAAGATGCCCTTGCAAGTGTTTTAGTAACCAAGGTTAGCACATGCATAAACCTTAAAACATATAACACCCTCTTAGATATTTTTAACTACTTTACAGCTGATAATAACTAAGCACACATGACAAATGAATTCATGGGTTTTTGGTCCACATGACCCTGGATAAAATCCCCTCGGGGAAAACCGGTTTGGAGTAGATGTATATATATATATGGAGTTCTTCAAGCAATAAATACAACAAGGAATACAATACAAAGGAACCTGTAACTCTTTGCAAGCTACTCTCAAGCTTAGCAAATGGTTCCTTGAGAAATGCACCCCTAGAAGAGTGTGCCCCCTCCTTCCTTGTCTTAGCTTGAAGATTCTTGCGCCCTTGACATTTCTTTGGCTGATTGAAGATCCCTTGCACACCTTTTTCCCTTGATGTGCGCCCTCAATAATCCTCTAACCAAATCCAAGTGCGCCCCTCTCCAACATGTTCCTGCTAGCTTGCGCCCCTACTCCAAGGATGCGCCCTCCAACTAGCAATCACACACACACACACACTCCATGAAAGAAGAACCAAATCAGCTTGCACCCTCCATGAACAAGTGCACCCTAGCTTCCTCCTTCAAACCCTCTCTTCTCACCTCCTTCTCCTCACCCAACTCTCTCAAGTGATGAATAGACCAATGAATGCCTCTCATTTTCCCTTGCGCTCTCTTTAGCTATCCTTAGGCCAAACCTACAGATCAATGGCTAAGATCAATCTTAGTCAACTCTAATCAATGGGTGAGATCCCATCTCAAGTATCTCACTTAGAAACCCACTTTTCGTTAAGTTTCCTTAGTTTTCTTTATGTCTCTTAATTCACCCACAAAGTGAATTAATTGTCACTTTATGACTTAAGTGACATATTTCACTTTTGACTTAAATCTCCTAAGTCAAAGTGTAATTAGACATAAAGTAATAGGCATAAGGGTCAAACATTTCCCTCTTGTGTTTAGAAACACAATCACAAGGGGACCACTTCCCAAGGTACACAAAACCCAACACTCCCTCTTAACGAGGAAAGTGTTTCTCACCAAGCCCATCTTGTCTCTAAAATAGGCAAGCTTGCCCCTTGGCAAGGCCTTGGTGAGAATGTCTTCCACCTACCCATCAGTCGGAATATACTCAAGTTGAATTTCCCCACGCTGAACCCAGTCTCTGAGGAAATGATACCTGATCTCAATGTGCCTCGACCTGTCATGAAATACTAGATTCTCAAAGAGTTTGATACAACTCCGATTATCACAGTGAATGACTGTCGGAGAAAACTCTTGACCAAATAAACCAACCAGCAACTTACGAAGCCAAATGGCCTCGCAACTAGCCCGATTGGCTGCCATGTACTCTGCCTCGGTTGAACTCAAAGCTATTGACTTTTGTTTCCGGACGAACCACGAAACAACTCCTCTCCAAAACTCATGAAGTGAAGAATGAATTGCATCCTTACCCTTTTGCCTCCTTTAGCCTCTCTTTGGCCAAACCTAAAATATCAATGGCCTAGATTAGATCTAGGCAAGTCTAATCAATGGGTGAGATCTCATCTCATAAATCTCACTTGGAAACCCACTTTGCTCCAGTTTCCATAGTTTGTTTTATGCCTATTAATTCACCCACTTTGTGAATTAATTGTCACTTTATGAATTAATTCAACTAGGGGGTCAACTCCATGTACCATGAAGATATGCATCAACAGATGCAAACAAGTCAGAGACTATTTGGTTCTATAGGGCAATTTTTGCTTCAACACACATTTTTGTAAACGGAATTTCCGCACCCCTGCGTGGGTTAATAATGTAATAGGTCTACATGGATCATAGTTAGGTCAGTTACCTTAGGATTTCTTTATTAGGAGAGTTCCTTTCACTGAGTGTTTTTTATCCTCGGGATATTAATTTGGCCTAACCAGCCTTATTAATTTCCCTTGAGTTTTTCACTCCCACTAGCAATAAATCCTCCAAAGTGGTGAAAAGCATTCTAATGAAATCACCCTCTGGTAGCTAGTGTTTAGGAATGACGTAAATGACCATGTAAGACAACTCAAAAAAAATTGCGGAATTCCGTAGAGTCTAGATAGGTTTTTTTTAATTAATTAAAATTTCCTAAGGCTGGAAATTTAATTAATTAATTAATTAATTATTTTTTATGATAAATTGTAAAAACTAGGTCCCTGGGCTTTTGATAAGGGCATTTGTGCTCAAAAGAAATGGAAGGAGACCCCCTACACCCTTGGACCAAGTTTCAACTCAGTCGGACAAGTTTTGCTAGGGTTTTTGTCCACAAAGCAGTCTTAGGCAGATAAAAGCAATTTTAATTGCTAAAACCAAGACATAGGAAAATGTCAATTTTGTAATTAATGAGCATTTCAGGTAAAGTAAAGGTTACAAATGGTTGAGAGAGACTCCCTAACCTACCCAACCCCACTTCCTAACCTTTACACACCCCTTTACCCACTTTTTAATTATTTCCTCATGGGGATTTGTGCCCCCTCTTGGGAAATGCGCCCCACTCCATTTAAAAATTGGAAACTCATTTAAAATGAGTCGTGGGCCCCTCCTTGACGAGATGCGCCCTTCCTCTACCCTCCACGTCATCTCTAGAAATGTGTTTGACACACTCCTCCACATCTCTCACTTAGCTCACGCCCTCCATTGGAAACTTGCGCCCTCTCTTTGAAATAAAGTGGAAACATCTTGTTTTAAAGCGGAAGCTTGCTTTCAAGGCAAAGTCATGGGCCTTCCTTCAACCAATGCGCCCTCTTTGCTTTGCCACTTCACCCTCCACTCATCCCCACTTGCCATTTCCCTCATAACCTAAAAGTTATGCGCCACCTTTCATTAAGCTCATCTATGGTTGGATTTTTGACACTTGTCGGAGATCTAAGAGGGGTCTCTTTGGCCTCTCATGCTATATAAGAGACCTCTCCCTCATTCATTCTTCACAATTCTTCAAAGTATTGTTATGCTACCCTTTTCTCACCATCTCTCTCTCTCTCATTGTCATCTTGCTTTGGTTCACTTGTTCTTGAAGAGCTTGGAGCAACTTTGTTGCTACAACCTCTTCCATTGATAATAAAAGAATTGTTTCGGAGGAATCGGGGAGTATTGGATATTTTCTACATGTTCCATCTATTTGTGAGGTGATATTGTTCTTTTCTTTAAATATTATTGTGATCATTGAGTAGTATTGCTTAAGTAAAACTTTTTTTGCTAAGCTGGGTTTGGTAAATTTATAATTGTTATCCTACATGCATTGTATTCATTTATAATACTAACTTTGTTGTATTATTAATGCATGCAGTCCATTATCTACTTTTTCTCACATTCTATTTTAAGTTTGCAGGTCATATTGAAGATAGTTGTTGGAATAGATCCGAGCAATGATTTACTCTCATCTCTTACTAAAACTTCACAACTTTCTGATTATCTTTATGCTTCATTCATATTTAGATTTTGGTATCTAACTCTTTAGAATAGGTCAATAAATTCATATAGTTTTTTTGTTTTTACATGCGGAAAATTTTTGTTGTAAAACTGAAAATTTCCTTAACAGTGTGAGTGTGTTGCAGCACAAATCAGCAAGCAATAGCTTGTTGATTTTTGCACGTTCTCGCCATGTTAAGGGTGCATGCTGTCTGATTTCTTTCACAATACACCTTCAAGGGCCTCCTTTCAAAGTGGTAACTCTGTCCTCTTCTTCTCTTTTATCTAAATCACTGTAAGCAAGCCCAAAGGAGTGTACCCAAGTGGCTTGCATTCTTTCATTTCAGTTTTTACTTTCGAAGCTTTAGTTTAGTTTCCTTTATGTCTTTACTTCATAGTTTAGTTGGTTAGTTGTGATATCTACATGCATGCTTAAAGTTAAAATTATCTAGAGTAGACCTCACAACTAAATGCTAGCTTAGAGCCCGTGGAGTCTTAGATTAAATCTTTACTTTTTCGTTGCATGCAAGTCATTTATTTCTCAAGTACTTATTTTTCACACATGCATGCAAACATGGGTTTCTTAAAGGTTTAGAAATAATCGTTTTTCAAGTTGTTTTAAGTTCTTAACACTTTACATGCGATAATCTCACAATCTAAGAACTTAACTCTCAATTTCGGTTTTGGGTCCCCTGGGCCCTTTTCCAGGAATTAAAATTCATAGTAATACATTTGGCATCATTTTTGAGCAAACTTTAAGCACTCAAGCACTTCAATACTTAGCTCATAGGTTTAGTAATTTATTAGACTTAATAGGGCACCTTTACCAACCATCTTCGCCATTTAAAACAGGGTCGGAGGAAAGCAACAGAAAGGTGCTAGGCCAGGGACGGTCTCGTGGCACGCGGCGTCCTTTTCCGGGAGTACTCTTATCTTAGGATTGACCTGTGGAGAAAGGGTGGGCCTCGTTGCCTTACTTATTGAGCACCCAACAGTTACTTGGTAATTGGGGGAGGAAAGTATTGGGTTGACACTTAGATAGGACTAAAACAAATCTCACTTAACCACCTAACTTAATCCTTGGTCTACAGCTCTATTAGCAATTTATATTTACACTTGCAAGCATATTGATCTCATATCTACATTTACATGCAAGTCATTTTATATGTTGTGGATTAAATCTTCTAAGTGGTTATATCTTAATTTCGGAACACTTTACTTTTCGAATATTTTATTCATATTGTTGTTCCTATAATTCGTGGTGTGATCCTTCAAGAAGTTGCGCATCCACCTAGAGGCACTCTCTTCACTGGATCTTGAGTGATTTTCGTCTTTGTGCCATTGATAAGCAGTCCAATAGAGTAAGATCTATTGTGAGCGTGCTTGGCTTGATGTGTTGATGATTATCTTGTCTTGAGTATCTTCATTTCCTGCACATTCAAGCAACTTGTTAGTATATTGTATATTTTGTATCCATTGTATCTAGCTTAGTCTAAATCTGTATATCTTACTTATTCTTTTGTATCTAGTCTGTATTTTGATATTGTTGTAATTTTGTAATCTTTGTAAATCTATTGTAACTAATCTCCCCTCAATCTAGTTGACCCCTTACCCAATCTTAGGCACTAGTCTTAGTTGCCCTAGGAAAAGGTTTTGACTGTCATCCTATATTGTTGCATCCTACATTGTTGCTTAACATCATAGGCTAGTTTTCCCCTGACCATTTAACTAATTAAAACCAACTCCTAGAACTTTAGACTCTAAATCTCATCTAGTAATTAGGGTCCACCCCCCTTGGCTTCCCTAGGAGTTAGCTTAGACGAAAGAGGTTCAAGTCAAAGTGATAGCGTGGACTTTGAACCTAGGCATTGTGCCTCCGAGGACACACTAAGTGAGCAGGACTTAGCTCACATTTGCAAGTGTGTATAAAAACGACAACAAGTTTAACATGGTATCAGAGCTCAGCCTCTGAATACATAAGCCAAGTCAATTTCAGGTGTGAACCAAAAGTACAAACTAGCAGAGAGGTCGAACTACCAAGGAGGGTGTGTTAGTTGGGGCAGTGGTTAAGACGGCAAATGCAGGGTCGAGGTTTGAGGACAGATTGGAGAGCGCTTCTAACTTCAGTCCATGGAGAGAGAGCATGGCTCTGGTGCTAGAGGAGCAGGGGTTATGGGAGTTTGTTAAGGGAACTCCAGTGCCCCCAACCAATCCAGCACAACGTGTTGCTCATATCAGGGAGGGAGGATGTAAAGGCAAGAAGAATTATTATTGATGGGGTGAAGGACCATATCATTCCTCACTTGTCAAGAAAAGAAGATAGCCAAGGAGATGTGGGAATCTCTGACCAAACTATACCAATCAGATAACCAGAGAAGAAAAATGATGCTCAGAGAGAAACTCAGGAGCACCAAGATGGCTAGGGGAGATATTGTTGCAACCTACCTCAACAAGATCACTCAGATCAGAGATGAGCTGGCAACAGTAGGGGAAATTAGTGATAGGATCGAAATGGATCTATAAGATCAAGCACGTTGTGGATGGAAGTGTGGAGAAGTTCAAAGCCCGGTTTGTGGCTAAGGGGTTCTCTCATAAAGAGGGAGTTGATTACGATGAGACTTTCGCCCCATTAGCCATGTACACTTTGATCAGGGTTGTCATCTCTTTTGCAACTAAAATGGGGTGGAAGATCCACCAGATGGGCGTCAAGATGGCCTACCTTAATGGCATCATTGAGGAGGAGGTGTATATTGAGCAGCCAATGGTTTTTGAGGTGCAGGGGAGGGATTCCCATGTATGCAGATTGAAGAAAGCCTTGTATGGGCTCAAGCAGGCTCCTAGGGCGTGGTATTCGAGGATAGACAGCTACTTGCAGGGGATGGGCTTCACCAAGAGTGAGGCAGACTCAAAACTCTACTAGATCATTGTTGAAGGTGAGCCACTCATACTTGTGTTATATGTGGATGACTTGTTTCTCACAGGTTCAGAGAGGCTCATAGCAAAAAGCAAGAGGGACCTTGCTTCGGAGTATGAGATGAAGGATTTGGGGTTAATGCACTACTTTCTGGGGTTAGAGATCTGGCAGTGAGATGGTCAGACTTTCCTTGGACAGGGGAAGTATGCAATGGAGATTCAGAAGAGGTTTGGCATGCAGGGCTGCAGACCTATGTCTATACGCATGGTGACCAACTGGAAGAAAATTGATGCTTCCAAAACAAAGGCAGTGGACCCTACTTTATACAGGCAGTTGATTGGCTCTCTGATGTATCTGATCAACACTAAACCAAATATATGCTTTGTAGTTAACAAACTCGGTCAGTTCATGGTTGAGTCGAGGAGAGTACACCGGGTGGAAGCAAAGCATGTTCTTAGGTATCTTTGTGGCACAATTGAGTATGGGTTGAGATACATCTAAGGAGATGGAGTGAAGTTGATGGGCTATACAAATGCAGATTAGGCAGGCAGCACAGTTCACAGGAAAAGCACTTCAGGGTGTTGTTTCAAGTTGGGATCGCGAGTTGTTTCCTGGTTCAGCTGAAAACAGAAGTCAGTTGCATTGAGCTCTGCTGAGGCAGAGTACATGGCAGCCAAATTCGCAGTATGTGAGGCCATTTGGTTTTGGAAGCTACTCATGGGATTGTTTGGCCAAGAGATGGAGACGACTGTCATACACTGTGACAATCAGCGTTGCATCAAACTGACTGAAAATCCAGTGTTCCATGACAGATCCAAACACATTGAGATCAGATTTCACTTCATCGGGGACTGTGTGCAGAAAGGGACAGTGAAGCTACAGTATGTGCCTACAAGTGAACAAGTTGCAGACATTCTCACAAAGGCCTTAATGAAAGGCAAGTTTGTCTTCTTCAAGGACAAATTGGGGGTGGTGCAGAACACCTTCCTCGCTAAAAGAGAGTGTTAAATTTGTAGCTTGGAAGGTGTATCGGCATAAGCCTAAGTGTCCAGGCATGCTGAAGACATTTAATTAATACCCAGATCAACATTTTTATTTTATCCGAAGTTTTGACTTAGGAAAAGCCTAAAAAAATTTCATTTAATTTTTATTGGCTTTTTACTCAGATTTCCTAAGTTCTAAACTTAAGGAAATAAATATTTCACTTAAGTGAACCTTCCTAATATCTAGAGAGTTCCTAAGAGGGAAATAAAGTGAATGGAAAAAGATAAAGAGTTGATGAGAGGGGTGAAGGACACACACTCAAGCAAAAGACAAGAGGGTCGATTTGGTCGAGGAAGAGGGCGATTGACTGAATGAGTTGAGCAACTAGGAAGAGGGGAAAATTATGGGCGCCTTGAATCAATGTTACCAACATCATGTCGACGAAAATATCGCCGAGGGTCCGAAAATGAAAATATCAGCAACATCGGGGAAAATATTGGCAAATGTCGTAAGAAGGAAAAAAATACAAAAATATTCATTTTTTTCAATTTTTTCAATATCTAAAGCATCAACAACATCAAATAAATCGATTTCCACATAAATATGAAAAGAGAACTGATAGATAAGATGTATAAGATGTCTAGTAAACTCAAATACATCACAGATCAACATTGAATCATGTCCTAACTCTAAAGCCTCAAAATATCATCAAAAAATATAATAAATGTATCTACAATGAAATCAGATAAATAAACTGACGATTCCCTAGTCCCCTTTTAGGAGCAAAGGTGATGGCTCTAGAAATGGATTTTCCTTTAGAGGAAGAAGGCCCTGGGGCTAGCATTGGACTCTGATGTCCTGTAGAAGCAGGAGTTGGACTGTGGTGTCCTCTACTGGTGCTATTGCCAAGTACAACTCACTTTGTCGGAGTCCGTGAAGATATATTCATGTGCATCCATATGAATCCAAACCATTATACACAAATATGCAAAGTTTCTCATGAAAATAGCAAGTAAGGGTGCATATAACCAAAAAAGCATCAGAGTGCAATCCATCTCTAACCCAAAATACATCAACAAAGAGGTAAATGGCCTCTAGAGTCCAAAACAAATCATGCCACAAATAATAACTACATATCATCATCAAAACCGTTGCCTATTTTAGGATCCTCATCATTAGTGTCACGGTGTCACCCTCTAAGCATTAAAATAAGATAGAAAAAGCTTAGCAAGCCCTAATAAGTGATTTTACTTGAGTGAAGGGTACATTTTTACTAGGGTCATGACAGAAGTGTTCAACAATCAATGCCACCAACATCGAGGTACATAGAAGGCTTGGTGCTCTTGACTAAATGCCAGTTCCATACCCTCATACATGATAGAATCTAGTGGAAATGTTGCAGTACTGCCAATCTTGAAATCCTGAAAACCATTAAGTCTGCTGAATTTTGAATGGGACCTAAAATTCTACTTTCTCCATATGAAGTCCAATGAGGTTGGAACCACTCTCAAACATCCTTAAACAATTAATGATAATGTTAATAATTTAAATAAAAGGATGAAAATGAAAGATAAATGAGAATGCCACTTTTAAGAATTTAATATTACCATTAATTAATGGATTAGTAGCCTCTTTCTGTTTGCAAATTGACAAAAAAAAAAGAAAAAAATCAGCTCTTGCTCCTTTTGCTCTCCAAACCCCAAAATCTGTTTGCAAAATGAGACTAAAAAACCCAAAAATCGCTTTTAAAACCACTTTCCGTGGGCCCTCTGACATTTACCATCGACTCATGATATTATTGCCGGGAAAAATTGTTGTGATTTTTTCTGGCCATAATATCGCCAACCCTGAATTTGATGATAATATCGTGATGTCAGTGATAACATCGCGACGTTGGTAACATTGCCTTTTAAGTTTTAACAGCTTGGAGAGACCGAGTCAAGCAGCAAAGGGAGGCTGTACCAGCTGGGTCGTACAGGGCCATACCATCAGCAAGAAAGAGGCCAAATTGTGCAGGCTGTACAGCAGCTAGTGAGGGCCGAATTTCCCAGGCAGTACAGAATCCAGAAGAGGGCGTATTTGCCAGGCTGTACAGCAGCCAGAAGGGGGCGAAATTGTTGGGCAGTACAGCAGAGTAAGAGGCTGAGTTTTGCTAGGCCGTACAGCTGAGTTGTGGCTGGGCCATACAGTGAAGAAAGGGCAAAATTCTGCTGTAAAAAATTCTGTATATTTTGCTGCTGTAATAATTCCTCTGAAGCCATAATAAAATCCCCTCTTAGCTGGTTTTCCCCACACTGGAGTTTCTAGGGTAAAATTTCTCTTGTAAGTTTTCTATGTGCTTGGTTTCATGTTTATTTCTGCTGTGCAAATTGGTTAAAAACTCAGCTGTAATTTTCTGCATAATTTTCAGATTTAGAATTTAGTTAAATCTGATTGATAAATTATTGGCAACTAAAATTCTGTGTTGGGTTTAAAAGTTTAACAAGTTGTACCAATATATTATCCTGAGGTGAAACAAGAGTTAATTGATGACATATCAAAGATGTGTGGCATTTGATCAAGCAAGGATAATTCAGCAACTGTTTCTTCATTTTGCAGAGCAATACCCCACTTACACAGCTGCTGCAAGGGAGGATAAGAGTATGGTGCAGGTGAAGCCCACTGGATGGTGGAGAATGTAACAGAATAGAGCTCCAGAAATTTGAAAGCTTACTATGTGTTTCTAATTTTAGGTTGGCATTCCTGTAACTACTGAAAGGAACATGTCCACTCACAATTTTATCCAGTCCAGTAAAAGAAAAAAGCTTACCTCTAAAAGAACAGGAAAACTTATTTTTATGCACAATAGTCTCTGCCTTCATAAGCAGAAGGCTCCAGAGTATTTACAGGGACCTGCAACACAATGGGATGTGCACCCCAAGGATGCTTCACAGATTGATAAGGAGGGTAATTCAGATTCACAAACGGGCTTGGCTGGCATGCCATTAAGATGACAATGTATTACAGGGCATTAAGATGACAATGTATTGCAGGGCAGTGATGATGATGATAATGATGCAGCTAAACCTAGTGAGGCTCGGGGGATTTTAGATAGCTTTGAAGCAAAGCTTAATTTATGAATTTATGCATCATTGTATCAGCCTCCAACCCAAATATTAGCAGTGAGTACATAATTTGGGCAATTTTCCTTTTTGTACAATCTCCTTGCTCATTTTCTATTAAATATCAATCAATACAAAAATGTTGACATTTAAGTTATGTTTCATCATTTTAATTTTTAAGGAACCATGAATAGTTATTGGTTTATGTTTCATGTGGAATTGTTCAAATAGATGATTGATTATAGTTTATTGTGTATTGTAAGTTATTTTATATATTTAATTGAATACTTCTTGGGAACTTTTTTCGAGAATTGTTTTACAATTTGTTTGAATATGTTTTTGTTATTCCTGTCCTCCCGCCCCCCAAACTTGATGCAACATAGGCTAGCAGTACGTTCTTATGTTATAAAACACCATTCAACAAAGAATGTAACCATTTGAGGAACCAAATCCTTTTAATAGTTGGGATTTGTTTTTGTATATATAAAAAAACAACAAGCTCTAAACTTAGGGGCATGTAATCACTCTACCTAGCATCACCATAACAAGGACTTGTATTATAAAGTTATAAACATCCACTTGTGTATATGCAACAGAAGAACCAAACTCTGTTTCCACTGACATTTCTATATTTCTATTTCTGATGGTGCACATATGCCATTCATCAACTACCCATATTGCATTTCCTTTTCCAATGTCAATTGTTTAGTAAAATTTACAGAGATGATGCTGTGAAGGCAGTCATTCGATCCTTCCACAATCATAGAAATCAATCTTGTGTTGCATCAACAAAAGGTTAAAACCGTCCATGCATTAGCATACCCATGTATTCATAGGTTCTTACTTCTCTTTAAAGTTTAGACTTCTAAACGTCTATCATTTATGATCACACCTTTGCAGTTTCTCCTCCATCCATCTTTTATTCCCTTGTCAACTATCAATGGCCTTTGCAATTTTCACACAGATAAGGAAGTTCGTGTTGAGTTTTGTACCTTGGGAGGTGTTCCCCATGTGCTTGTGACCTCCTTAGCACATGAGGGATGGATATTACACTTTGTACCTAGTACTTTAGTCTAATTTCACTTTGACTTTGTCTAAAGTGAAATTTAGTCATTTTTGGCCTAAAGTGACTATTAATTCACAAAGGGGGTGAATTAGAGACATAAAATTGACATAGGAAACTTAACCCAAACTGGGTTATTGAGTTAGATATTTTTGGGGAGATCTCAACCATCGATTAGATGGGAGATGAGATGATCTCCACCATTCATATCTTAGGTTTCCTTTTGGATGTCTAAGAAGGGCGCAAAGGGTGAAGGAGGCATTCATTTCTTCTTTTGTTCATTGTGAGAGGAGCACTTGGAGGATGAGCATGAGGTTTGTTGCATGAGGATGCTTGAGCTTGGGTGCTAGATTTCATGGAGGGAGGCTTGCATCATCTACCCTTGTTTATTTAGTGGAGAGGTTCTACTTCTGAGGAGGGCGCATTGCCAGATTGGGGCGCATCAGTTGTGGGAGGACTTCTAGCCATCAAATTGCAGTGAGATCAGTTGCAGAGGGAGGCCATCCAGCAGAGCTTCATTCCTGTGGAGGGGTTTTCAGATCTGAGCTCACAGTTTGAAGTTGGAGCAATTTCAGTGGTTTTGTCAGCTTGTATGTGGGGCGCACTTGGAGACTTTGGGCTTGTATATCAGCTCATTTTGGGCTGCTATTGTATCAGGTTCCATTATATATTGTACTTGTTGTATTTCATATTCTGCTTTCCTCATATATACATATATATTCCAAACTGGTTTTCCCCGGGGGGGTTTTATCCAGGGTCATGTTGACCAAAATACCTGTGTACAAAAATGTAAAGATCTGTTAGATCTGTTTATTTTCAGTTGTAAAGATCTTTAGGTGTGTTATATTTATTTTGAGATGCATGTACTAATTTCTGGTTACTAAAACTACATGCAAGAGCACCCAAAATCGCAAATATAACCATAACAAATCAGCAAGAAGTTCTTGGACTATTGGCTGTTATAAAACAGCAGCAAATACTTTTTTAGACAGTTGAAACTTAGAGCCTAACTATGGTCAAAGACAGACCCGGTAGGCAAGCTTGATAGGACCTGAAAATCTTCATGGTATCAGAGTTGAGGTGGCTGAAATTTTGAGCAGTTGGGACAGCATTTTGTTGGCTGTCATATACATCTTCCTGGCAGATTTTTGAGGACAGCCATTGACTCATTCAGTGGTTGTTAGAGGGAAGATTTTTGCAGAGGACAATTGGGCAGTTTTTGGCACTAGTCGTCAGTCTCTTTTCACACCTATGCAGTAGGAGTGAGGCTGATTTGACATGACCTCTTTTCACACCTATTTTGTTAGGAGTGAGGTCAGATTACACTTGTCTCTTTTCACACCTGTGTTGACAGGAGTGAGACAGCGTTTTCCTTGGCGGTGTGAGCATCAGTTGGGGATTGTAGTTTGGCAGGCATGTCAACATCTCAAATGCGAGTTGAGGACAGGCTAGCAGGGGCTAGAAATTGGTTGCCTTGGAAGGCGAAGATGATTTTCGTCTTGGAGGACCTCGAGCTATGGGACATAGTCGAGGCAGCTATTCCCCCCATTCCTGTCACTGCTCCCGTCTTGGTGGCAGAGTTCAAGAAAAGGAATAACAAGGCAAAGAGGACCATTTGTGACGCAGTTCGTGACCATATCATACCCCATTTGACGGGGAAGGCTTGTGAATACGAGATGTGGGCATCTCTATGCAAGTTGTATGAGAGCTCCAATGAGAACCAGAAGATGGTTCTTCATGACCGACTCAGGGGCATTCACATGCTCAAGGATGAGTCGGTAACTTCATTCCTTGGTCGTTACACTCAGATCAGAGACGAGCTTGGAGCCGTCGGAGAGGTTGTTGATCCTAACTCTTTGGTGAGGCAAGTGAATAGCTTCACCAAACCGTGGGGTCCATTTGTACGTGGCATAGTTGCTAGGGAGGTCATGCCTACATGGGAGAGGATGTGGGATGACTTCGTCCAGGAGGAGATTAGGCTTGCAGCCGAGGCTTCTGGACAATGGCAGCAACAGCAGCAGATTGGTCAAGGTGAGGAGGATCTTTCTCTTTGGACAAAGAGCAAGAAGAAGGTCGGTCGTGGGGGTCGGCAGGGTCCCAAGTCTGGGGCCCCACCACAGGAGAGTGGAGGAAGAGAGAGCAGTAGTGGTCAGGGCAGTGGTCAGAGGAGAGATATGAGCAAAGTGAAGTGCTTTGTTTGTAAGAAGTTTGGGCACTATGTTGGACAGTGCCCGAACAGGAAGAAGAAGAAGGGTGGTACCGCAGCTACAGCAGAGGTGATAGATTTTCAGACACAGTTTCAGAGAGAGTGTGCCTTTCTCGTATGTTGCACTTCAGTTGAGACGGCACCCAGTATCTAGTATATTGACAGCAAGGCTTCGAGCCATATGACTGGAGTCTAAGAGCATTTTTCTGATCTCAGAGACATCGAGGTCAGGATAGAGATTTCTCTTGGAGATGACAGAGTGGTCAGAGTTGTTGCGATTGGCACAATTACCTTTGGAAGAGATAGCTTGCCACCTATATCGTTCACGGACATGTTTTATGTCCCTGGGATGAAGAAGAATTTGATTTCAGTTTCCACCCTCCAGGATAGAGGTCTTGAGGTGATATTCAAAGGCATCGAGGTATTGAATCATCGTCAGGGTTCCTCAGTTGCCTCAGGACAGGTGATTGGAGTGAGGGATGGGAAACTGTTCAGATTGTTTTTTCAGCCACTTCTTGCATTAGCAGCGAGTAGCGACAGCAGCAAACAGTTGTGTGAGTTATGGCATCGCAGGATGGCCCACCTACATCATGGAGCTCTTGGAGGACTTACAGAGGTTGTGACAGGAGTGCCACAGATCAGTATTCAGCATCAGGATGTTTATAGAGGATGTGCGCTTGGTAAGTTTACCAAGGCATCGTTCCCCAGCAATGACACCAAGTCAGTTGGGATACTAGATTTAGTACACAAGGACGTGTGTGGGCCCATGACTCGGAGGTCCTTGAGTGGTTGTGAGTACTATCTCACATTTATTGATGACTACTCGAGGAAGACTTGGATCTATTTCCTAAAGACCAAGAGTGAGATCTTCACACGGTTCCAAGAGTTCAGAGCTCTTGTGGAGAACCAATCGGGAAAGAAGATCAAAGTCTTGCGGTCAAATAACGGGGGAGAGTATTCCTCGAGACAGTTTGTAGACTTTTGTGCACAGCATGGCATCAGGAGACACCCCCAGCAGAACGGGGTTGCCGAGAGGAAGATTCGGGCCATTACCGATGCAGCGAGATCCATGCTGCATGATCAGAGTTTTCCTTTGTACTTATGGGCAGAGGCATGTGCTACTGTAGTTTACCTGCAGAACAGGAGCCCCCATAGGATATTGGGGAAGATGACTCCTAAGGAGGCCTTCACTGGTAGGAGGCCCGATGTCGAGCACATCAGGATCTTCGGGTGCTTGACTTTCTCTCATGTCCTCTCGAAGAGGAGGACAAAGCTAGACCCCACAGCCCAGCAGGGGATTCTAGTTGGATACTCAGAGGTGTCGAAAGCCTATCGCATCTACATTCCGCCACTTAGGAGAGTGGTGGTGAGCAGAGATGTCAGATTTGAGGAGGATAGGGCTTTTGCGAGATCTCTTGAGTCGAGAGTTGGAGTTGCGGATGATGCAGAGTCGCCGATTGCAGTCTCAGAGGGAGCACAGCCTCAGTCGTCAGGTACACTAGTATCAGGGGTGACAGGGTCACCATGCACAGCTTCAAGGTCACAGTCAAAGCATGTTCAGTCAAATGGGGCACAAACTTCAGAGGGAGCATAGACTTCAAGATCTGAGAGTGTTGAGACGAGTCCTAAGGCAATCACTCTTGGGCAGAGTGACCTTACTTCTCCATTGAACACTTCAAGGAAGAGGAGACCTAGATGGTTTCAAGAGACCCTGAAGGAGGCCAGGGAGAATGTAGGGGAGCCCAAGAGCTAGATCAGAGAGAGCAGGCCGCCAGTCAGATTGGGAGCATATTTGGCACTAGTGACGAGTATCAGGGATACTATGTAATGTTC
The DNA here is from genome assembly GCA_009831015.1 of Picea engelmannii. Classification (NCBI taxonomy): domain Eukaryota; kingdom Viridiplantae; phylum Streptophyta; class Pinopsida; order Pinales; family Pinaceae; genus Picea; species Picea engelmannii. The sequence goes on from ML777112.1 coordinate 240,884, forward strand.
CCAAGCCAATTTTTTTGCTTGGAAACACTAACTAACCACTGATTTGATTGTTTACTGTTGTGTATGCAGGTTGGCCATTAACATTTCGACCTCAGGGTTTATTCAGTTATTCAGCCACCAATTATACAAGAAGCATTTCAACATATGAAGATCTTCAATTATTACACAAGATAGGAACCACAAACAAGATCTGAACTTTATTATAAGAAAGCAAGCACCTGATACAAATAGAGAAGCAGATTTGGACTAGCTTCAGATGGCTTCAAGACAATAATATGAGTTGCATACAAAATGCTCCCGGAGATACAAGGTAAGCCTCCCAAAGGCTGCAATAGAAGATGGACGCTCCAACACAAAAACTAGGGTTTAGCCTAACCCTCAAGCCTATAACGAACCTTCCCTCAAAGAATGGTGCGCCCCCATTGCTGGAAACCCCCAATGGTGAGCCCTCCTTCTCTTCCTGTGCTTGTGGCTGGTGTAGAACCCTCCTGCACTGATGTAGATCCGAACTAGAATAGTGTGGAGTATTGCATCCCCGAGACCAAGCTTGAGACAATCTAGGTGGAATCTTTCACCACTGAATCGTCCTCTAGGGTTAGTTAAGTCAAACCCCCCAATGTTGGGCTCACTAGCTAGAAGCCAGATATCAAAATATGATCCTATATGAACTTTATTATAAGAAAGAAAGCACCTGATACAAATAGAGAAGCAAATATGGACTAGCTTTAGATGGCTTCAAGACAATAATATGAGTTGCATACAAAATGCTCTTGGAGATACAATGTAAGCCTCCCAAAGACTGCAATAGAAGATGGACGCTCCAACACAAAAACTAGGGTTTAGCCTAACCCTCAAGCTGCTGGTACGGCCCTGCTGAAGACAATGGAGACCAAGGGTTCGGCCCTCCTAAAGATGAAGACCTCCAAATGTTGCTAGACTCCTCCAAGTGATAGATCAGGGCAACGATAGCCTCCTCCTGAAGTATGGAGCCCAAACATTGAAGCCTCCTCCTCAAACTACAGAAACCCCAAAGTGGTACGACCCTCCTGAAACCCTGAATATGACCAATAATTTGGCCTAGCTGAATAAGGGCTCGGAATCCACTGAAACTCTCTAGGATGATAGATCGGGCAGTCACAAACCCCCGAGAGAAGTTTCAAGGTCAGATCTGGGCTATAGCCTCCTAGATCTAAAAATCATTGAATCACCAAATCATCCTCTATCTCCCAAAACCATCCCAACCTGCAGAAAATGATAGGGACGTGATAACTCCTCAAAGAAGCCTCCAAACTGATGAGCAAGGGCCTGCAAACAAAACCCTAATGCTGAAATCTCCCAAAGCTTCCTCAATAGGCTGGATCGAACTCTTCTTCAACAAATGGTGTGCCCCTGTTGGAAAACCCTAATTGGTAGGGCCCTGTTGATCTTCCTGAATAGATGATGGATGTAGAATGGTGTGGGTGGAGTATTTCATCCCGAGACCAAGCTTGGAACAAGGTGAGTGGAATCTTTCACCAATGAGTTGTTCTCTAGGGTTTGTAATATCAAAACCCTCAAAACTGTATGCTCAAGAGCATCAACAAGCAAATACCAAATATCCAAGATGAAATGAGAGGTGCGCCCTAGCCTTCTCTTTATACTTTTTTATGTTTTCCTGTTGAGTTAAGTTAACCCCTAGGGTTACCTCCTAACTCAACCTCCAGCGCTTCTATTCCTTCATTGAGTTAACCCTTTTTACCTTTTCACTAAGTCAACTAAAAAATATAACATTAGTTTGTTGACTTTTCCCCTTTGTGTGAGACTATGGTCTAGTGGGGATGCCTAGACCACTAAGTCTTCCCAAACCTCTTCATCAAGAGGTGGGGGACATTACAGTCTCCCCTGCTAGAAATTGTTTGTCCTCAAGCAATTCCAAACATGTCTCACATACCACTTGTTCATTCTCCCACGTGGCATCTTCCATGGGTAGATCCTTCCATCTGATCAAGTATTCCTTGATGCTTCTCTTCCTGAGCCTCTTCTCCCGAACCTCCAGTATCTCCTCTGGAATCAAGACAAGTTGCCCCTCTTCGTCCAAAGGAGGAAGCACCTCAATGGGAGTGATGTGTTGGTCAATGGCCCTCTTCAGGCAGGACACATGGAAGACATTATGTATCCTGCTGCCCTGTGGAAGCTCCAGCTCATAGGCTACGGCCCCTACCTTCCTGCTGATCCTGTAGGGTCCAAAGAAACGTGGTTGTAGCTTCTCTGCTCCGCTTCTTTTTATAGAAGTCTGCCTGTATGGTTGGAGCCTTAGATAGACTAAGTCACCAACCTCAAAGGTGTGTTCAACTCTGTGCTTATCTGCTTGGACCTTCTGCTAGTTCTGTGCTCTCTATAAATGATCCTTCAGCTCTCTGAGGATGTCCTGACTCTGCTACACCCAATCCTGTACCATCGGAGCCCTGCTGTCACCAAAAGCAATCTCCACAAAAGAGAGTGGATCATAGTTGTATGATGCCCTGAATGGTGTCATGCCTATGGACATGTGATGGGTGGTGTTGTAGCAGTATTCTCCCAAGTGTAACCACCTGACCCACGCCTTATGTTGCCCTGCCACATAATTACTGAGATAGCCTTCCACCCATTTGTTAATTATCTCGGTCTGTCCATCCGTCTGAGGATGATAGTTGGTACTAGGTGTCAAGGCTGTACCAACTAGTCTGAACAACTCCTGCCAAAATGTACTCATGAATCTGCTATTTCTGTCGCTGACAATGGTTTTGGGTAGGCCATGTAGTCTGAAGATCTCCCTGAAAAACAATTCGACCACTTGTGTTGCACTAAAGTCAGAGGCTATGGAGAAGAAGTGTGCAAACTTCGTCAACTTGTCCACCACTACGAAAATGCAGTCTTTCCCCTGTGCCCTTCGCAACCCTGTGATGAAATCCATGGATATGCTTTCCCACTTGTGCTCTGGGAAGGGTAGGGGTTGCAGTAGTCCTATCGGGTGAGTGTGCTCATCCTTGTTCTCCTAGCACGTAGTACACTCCTTGACATGTCTCATTACATCCTCCTTGAGGCCCTTCCATGAGAACCTCTCCCTCACATGCCTGTATGTCTTACCAATTCCTTGGTGCCCTACCATTGGTGAGTGATGACATGTCTGCAACACTTTGGCCTTGAAGGTCGATCCAGGTACCAAAAAGATTCGGCCCTTGTAATAGATTAGGTCGTCAACGATCCTGAAGTTATCGTCATGTACTTGCCCATCCATTAGCTGACAAGCGAACTGATCCTTTGCATACTCTATCACCAAATGGTCCTTCCAATCAACAGATACATTTCTCATGGCGTAAATGGATGGCCTCCTGGACAATGCATCAGCCACCACGTTGTTCTTCTCTTTGACAAATTCAATGTCAAAGTCATAAGCCTGTATTCTGCTTACCCATTTATGTTGCCTTTCATTTAAGTCCTTTTGTTCCAATAGGTATTTCAAACTGTTATGATCTAATTTGACCATGAACCGTGCACCAACCAGGTATTGCCTGAACTTGGCCAGAGCGTGCATGATAGCTAGCATTTCTTTGTCATAGATGTTGTACAGTAGCTCAAGTCCCCTAAGTTTTCGGCTCTCATAGGCAAGAGGGTGCCTGTTTTGCATCAGTATGGCCCCTATACCTTCTCCTGAGGCATCACACTCCAAGGTAAAAGGCTAGCCGAAATCTGGTAAGGCTAAAAATGGGCACGTGCTCATCACTTTTTTCATCTTGTCCAATGTGACTTTAGCCTCCTCACTCCATTTGAAGGCTCCTTTCTTAGTCAAATCGGTCAAGGGTGCACAAAGCTAAGAGAACCCCTTGACAAATTTCCTGTAGTAAGTGCACATGCCTAGAAATCCTCTTAATTTTGTGAGTGTCTTAGGAGTAGGCCACTCCATAATGGCTTTAATTTTCTCCTGATGCACCTGTACCCCTTTTGCTCCGATGATGTGCCCCAAGTAAAGGACCTCTGTCATTCCAAACTCACATTTGGACTCTTTAGCATATAGTGATTGCTCCTCCATGATAGACAATATTTGATCCACATGCTGAAGGTGTTCCTCCCACGTCCTGCTATAAATGAGCAAATCATCAAAAAATACCAAAAGGTGCTTCCTTAACTGCTTGTTGAAGACATGGTTCATACAAGATTGGAACGTGGCAGGGGCATTGGTTAGCCCAAAGGGCATCACCAAGAACATATAATGACCATAATGACATCTGAAAGCAGTTTTTGGGATGTCCTCCTCCCTCATCTTGATTTGATGGTAGCCAAAGCGTAGATCAATTTTGTGAAATAAACAGCCCCATGCAGTTCGTCCAGCAATTCATCAATCCTAGGTATAGGATACTTGTTTTTTATTGTCTTTCATATTGCATATGGTTGAGGTATGTCCATGATTATATCTTCTTGTTTACTATTGCATACACACTTCTAAATCATCAACTAAACCCTGAGGTCAAAATCAAGAGGCCATTCTGCAATTAAACACATGTAAACAAGTAGGCCAGCGATGTGTTTGATGAAATGCCGCAACCAACAAAGTTTTAAAAAAAGATACCCAAAACTGTGATGTTCCTTGCAAATTGGCTTGGGAACATTACATACTGAGCCACAGACTTTTGCGCAAGCAGTGGACCATCAGGTCTGGAGAGAGGCCATGGTAGAGGAGTATGACTCCATTGTGCGCAATGATGTCTGGGATGTGGTTCTGAGGCCAGTGGGGAAGTCAGTTGTGACTTCCAGGTGGTTGTACAAGACCAAGATTGCTGCAGATGGCAGCATGGAGAAACACAAGGCCCGTTTTGTGGCTCGAGGCTTCTCACAAATTGAGGGAGCAATTATGACGAGACTTTCGCACCAGTTGCAAGATACACTTCTATCAGGACTATCATTGCCATAGCAGCAGAGATGGGTTGGCGCATTCACCAGATGGATGTGAAAACCGCATTTTTGAATGGCTTTATTGAGGAGGAGGTGTACATAGAGCAGCCACAGGGTTTTGAGGTAAGTGACAGGGAGACTCACGTGTGTCTTCTAAGGAAGGCACTATATGGTCTGAAGCAAGCTCCCTGAGCTTGGTATTCACGCATTGATACTTATTTTCTTCAGATGGGCTTCGAGAAGAGCGATGTTGATCCGAACCTCTATTTCATTATTAGGGGTGAGGACACGCTCATTCTCATTTTGTATGTGGATGATTTATTCATTATTGGAGCTGAGGATCTCATAGCTGAGTGCAAGCTGGGACTTGCATCAGAGTTTGAGATGAGTAATATCGAATTGATGCACTACTTTCTGGGTATGGAGGTATGGCAGGAGGAGGGTCACATATTTCTCGAGCAGGGGAAGTATGCAGCAGATATTTTGAGCAGGTTTCAGATGGAGGACGGTAGACCCATGTCTACACCTATGATCACCAACTAGAAGAAGCTTAGTGCTTCAGATAGCCAGTTGGTGGATGCCACAGTATACAAGCAATTGATCGGTTCGCTCATGTATCTGGTTAACACCAGACCAGATATATGTTTTGTCGTGAACACTCTCAGTCAGTACATGGTTCAGCCGAGGAGTGTTCACATGGTTGGGGCAAAACACGTCTTGAGATATGTTGTTGGGACAGTGGACTATGGCCTAGACTATGTCAGGGGAGATGGAGTCAGTTTGGTTGGCTACACAGATTCAGACTGGACAAGATGTGCTACTGACAGGAAAAACACCTCAGGGTGTTGCTTCATTTTGGGGTCAGGACTTGTTTCCTGGTTCAACCGGAAGCAGAAGTCAGTTGCTTTGAGTTCGGCCGAGGCAAAGTATATGGTGGCCAGTCAGGCCAGTTGCGAGGCCATTTGGCTTCATAAGATGTTGGTTGGATTATTTGGTCAGGAGATGTCACCGACTGTCATTCACTGTGATAATCAGAGTTGTATCAAACTCTCTGAGAATCCAATGTTTCATGACTGGTCGAAGCATATTGAGATCAGGTACCACTTCATTCGTGACTAGGTTCTGAGAGGGGCAGTTTAGTTGCAGTATGTATCTACAGATGACCAGGTTGCAGATATTCTCACCAAGGCCCTGCCACGAGGCAAGCATGTCTATTTCAGAGACAAGATGGGCTTGGTGAGGAACACCTTCCTCGGTAAGAGGGAGTGTTGAGTTTTGTACCTTGGGAGGTGTTCCCCATGTGCTTGTGACCTCCTTAGCACATGAGGGATGGACATTACACTTTGTACCTAGTACTTTTGTCTAATTTCACTTTGACTTTGTCTAAAGTGAAATATAGTCATTTTTGGCCTAAAGTGACTATTAATTCACAAAGGGAGTGAATTAGAGACATAAAGTTGACATAAGAAATGTTAGAAATACAGAAATAAAGCAGAGTAGTTACTGTCTTTTAAAAATCTTAGTGAGAACAGTAAATATCTAAAATAAATCTAGACTTTAAAACAAATATATAAGTGTTTCAAATTTCATTCTGAACATAGGCAGTTCTTAGATAATCCCTTTCTAAATAGATTACAGATCTGAACAGTAGACAGGCAGATCTAGGTAAATGACAAACAGTTCTAAACCATAAAAATCAAATCCAGAAAGTGAATAGTCAGATCTAAGCAATAAGCAAATCTAGTTAATTCGATGACAGATTTAATTATTGGATCTGATGTAGATCATACAAGAACTAACAAATCTAACTAGGAAAACTGATATAGATCTATATAGATCAAAGACTCAAAATCACATCTAATATTCAGATCTGATATGGATCTAAGCAATGAACAGTCTATCACATAAACAAACTTTAAAACAGAGAACTAATGAACTGAACAAGTTACTTACCTTGCCTTGTAGTCTTACCTCTGAAGGAGTCACAGCCACACATAAGAGATGTAATGCCACTTGTAGTTATGCTCAGAAAAAATTTAGGATCATAGATCTACCATATAGGTTAGATCTCTTGCCAAGAGATGAATATATTTACTTGCCACCAAGGAGGAGAGACCACATAAACACCACACAAAAATTCTCTTTGGTTAAACCCTCACACACACACAAAATTTCAGGGTCCCAAACCCTCACACAAAAACTCTGTGGTTAAACCCTCACATACACAGAAAATTCCAAGGACCCAAACCCTCACACACACAGAAAAATTTCAAAGTCCCTTAGAGGGGTCGCGGCTCAATGGAAAGAGGTCGGATCAGTGCTGAAGGAGTCACGGCTCAATGAGAAGGGGCCAGATCTGAGCTGGAAGAGGTCACGGCTCAATCAGATATGCACTAGGAGGGAGACGGCAGCTTCAAACACTTTGCAAACAGCATATAAAGCAAACCTCAACTCAGCAACCCTTAACACAGACTAGAGATCAGCAAGAGAGGACCTTCATCACACACATGTACCTATCAACAAGAATAACCAAGGCTGAACAGAACTGATGGAGGAGGGCCGCAGCTTCAAGGAGAAGATCCGCTCACTTTGAAGGAAAGATATGAGAGTGTGTTAAAGATAGAGGGTAGGTCTCTATAAATACTTTTTAGGCTAGGTTAGGTTAATAGAAATAATAATTAAAATAACAATTAAAAATAACATGTTTAATTAATATAAATAATTAAACATGTTATAATTAAAAACATTTAATTAATATTTTACAATAACCCCTAAAGCAAAAACAAAACCCCAAATAAATACAAACAAGGGTGAAGAGGGTTTGGCAAGGGTGACTGGGTGGCAATACTTGTCCATTCATTCTCAAATTGACCTTTATAATTTTATCATCATTGCATATGGGATACATCCCTCATGTGGTCATGCCCGCCTTCAAAGAGGGACATATACCAACAAGCACYTGATCAAAGACCAAGTGGCCCCAGAATATCTCTGGGGTCTTATCCACCAAGGTACAAGACCAAGGATCAACCCATGCCCCAGGCATGGGTACCCTGGAACATTTCCAGGGGCCCTAGACATATCTAGGGACTTTAACTACTTGGTCCCAGACCAAGAACCCCAGTCATATACTGGGGACCCTCTCAGGAGTCTTTACTGCTTGGTCCCAGACCAAGAACCCCAGTCATCTACTGGGGGCCCTTACAAGGGTCTTTTGCCATGGCACTGACTGTTTGGTCCCAGACCAAGAACCCCAGGGGTGCACTGGGGGCCCTAGATATCGGCTAGGGTCTTTGCAATCCTCCCGGAGAATGGCTCTTGCAGCTGCTTTAAATTCAACAGGAAACTTAACCCAAAGTGGGTTCTTGAGTTAGATATTTTTGGGGAGATCTCAACCATCGATTAGATGGGAGATGAGATGATCTCCACCATTCATATCTTAGGTTTCCTTTTGGATGTCTAAGAAGGGCACAAAGGGTGAAGGAGGCATTCATTTCTTCTTTTGTTCATTGTGAGAGGAGCACTTGGAGGATGAGCATGAGGTTTGTTGCATGAGGATGCTTAAGCTTGGGCACTAGCTTTCATGGAGGGAGGCTTGCATCATCTACCCTTGTTTATTTAGTGGAGAGGTTCTACTTCTGAGGAGGGCGCATTGCCAGATTGGGACGCATCAGTTGTGGGAGGACTTCTAGCCATCAGATTGCAGTGAGATCAGTGGCAGAGGGAGGCCATCCAGCAGAGCTTCATTCCTGTGGAGGGGTTTTCAGATCTGAGCTCACAGTTTGCAGTTGGAGCAGTTTCAGTGGTTTTGTCAGCTTGTATGTGGGGAGCACCTTCCTGGGGCGCACTTGGAGACTTTGGGCTTGTATATCAGCTCAGTTTGGGCTGTTATTGTATCAGGTTCCACTATATATTGTACTTGTTGTATTCCATCTTCTACTTTCCTCATATATACATATATATTCCAAACTGGTTTTCCCCAGGGGGGTTTTATCCAGGGTCATGCTGACCAAAAATGCATGTGTTAGTCTCTTAGATCTGTTTATTTTCAGCTGTAAAGATCTTTAGGTGTGTTATATTTATTTTGAGATGCATGTACTAATTTCTGGTTACTAAAACTACATGCAAGAGCACCCAAAATTGCAAATATAACCATAACAAATCAGCAAGAAGTTCTTGGACTGTTGGCTGTTATAAAACAGCAGCAAATACTTTTTCAGACAATTGAAACTTAGAGCCTCACTGTGGTCAAAGACAGACCCAGTAGGCAAGCTTGATAGGACCTGATAAACACCATTCAACAAAGAATGTAACCATTTGAGGAACCAAATCCTTTTAATAGTTGGGATTTGTTTTTGTATATATTAAAAAAACAACAAGCTCTAAACTTAGGGGCATGTAATCACTCTACCTAGCATCACCATAACAAGGACTTGTATTATAAAGTTATAAACATACACTTGTGTATATGCAACAGAAGAACCAATCTCTGTTTCCACTGACATTTCTATATTTCTATTTCTGATGGTGCACATATGCCATTCATCAACTACCCATATTGCATTTCCTTTTCCAATGTCAATTGTTTAGTAAAGTTTACAGAGATGATGCTGTGCAGGCAGTCATTCGATCCTTCCACAATCATAGAAATCAATCTTGTGTTGCATCAACAAAATGTTAAAACCATCCATGCATTAGCATACCCATGTATTCATAGGTTCTTACTTCTCTTTAAAGTTTAGACTTCTAAACGTCTATCATTTATGATCACACCTTTGCAGTTTCTCCTCCATCCATCTTTTATTCCCTTGTCCACTATCAATGGCCTTTGCAATTTTCACACAGATAATGAAGTTTGTATAACCAATTGATGGTGGTTGTTCTTATTTTTCAAATTCTATCCTTCTATGATCCAAATCTCTGCAATTCATGGGTAGTCATAGATCATTTCCACTAAAAAGGGCAGGTTTCTACTATCTCCGGTTCATCTATTTGTTGATTGCATGCCTGCTGCTGTTCATGAGAATTTCCACCAGGGTCATGACATACAAATTTAATCTAGGAGAAACAAAATATACAGAGAAAAGGAAAGTAGTGACAAATCATGTAGCCAATAACCTCAAACCCATGATGAAAGCACTGGAGGCATATCCCATAAAATGAGCACAAATTCTGGAATAAAACCTGCAACTACACCAAAAATGTGTACCACCAGCAGCAAGGTCAATCTCTGTTCTCAACTCCTAGATTGCACACATTTGTTTAGCCACCTAAGCATTAGAAACGTTTTGGTCTTGGTTAGTAGCAAAAAGTTTCTGGCCTTTTTCAGGTTTTTTCAGAGCATTTGTGGAAGTTAAATCAGTGTTTCAGACAGTTTCTGGCTGCATCCTGGCAATATCTTATCTTTTCAATGCAATACCTCCTCAAAAACACTAAGAACTTGATACTTCCATATGTTAGAGAAACATTTCATGTTATGCTATAAAAAAATTAAAATAAATTCTGCATCCAACATGCTAGAGCAAAATACTGGATTAGCTTCACATTCATAACAGGCCATTAACAAGGAAATCTTGTGAATAAGGATTCATTTTATCTGATAATGGTTTGAGGTTGTTCACGAATCACAGCCATACCAAAGCTTGTTCCAAAGAGGAAATTGGAGTTGGTAATCTTAGAGACTGAACCACTGCTGGTAATGCACGCGAAATGCAGCTTGCTACAGTTCTTTCAATCTCAGTTGACAAGCCACCTCCAGAAACAATCTTGCGAGGGTACTCTCTTCCATTGGCAGTAGAAAAATCATCAGCATCACTATCATCTCTACCATAGAGGTGAGCCACTGATGAACACGTAATCCATCGGTCTAAAGCCATCCACATAGTTGCAAATGGAGAAAGCTGAAGATAATCAACATCACAAATTAATATACATTCAACGCCCCATCATAATATTACTTGTTAGTTGGCACTATTTAGCACTCACCTCCAAGCTGAAGCCATCCGGGGGATCATCAAACCAGCACTCCCGTGCATCGTAAGCTTCTTCATCTATAGTAGAAGGTAAACTTGTCCATGTAGGTTGTGTTGAATCCAACTTTTCTACATCATTTTGGGTCTTTTGGGGATCTTCATCATCTGTACGAGGAATTATACAAATTCCTACCTTGGAAGCTGTTATTAGGTGATGCAATCATGTTAGTTAATATCAACTGGGCCTAGTTATAAGTTTCTGCCTTGAAAGCTGCTAAGAGGTCAAACAATCATGTAATTTGGACCATTTAATTACCCTATAGACTAAATAAGTAATTACTGCATAATTATAATTATAAGAAAATCTCGCCGTACCTGCTTCACTGGCATCAACCTCTCCTGAAGCAACTGCATTTGCCGCTTCTGTTAGTGCCTTTGCAAAAACCTCTGCTGCTTCAAGCCGGGAAGCCTTAACATTTGCCTCGTTAAATTCTGCTCTAATAGATTCCAAACTCTCAGCATCCTTACCAAATGTAGCACTCTGGCTCGTGCTCTCCAATGAATGCAAAGCAACAATTGATGACGTGTTTGAATTATCCAAAGTCCTCTTCTCGAGAACTTCAATATGGTCACTTTGTTCAAATTTCTTTTCATCGGCCCATGTAACACTTCGGTTTAATTGTTTTACTCCTTGCGTCTTCAGTGCAGATCTCAATTTCATCACTTCTGACTTGTTCTCATTCTGTAAATCCAGTTTTCTTTCTGATTTTTGATCTTTTTGGTTCAGAGTTTCTTCACTAATAACAATGGAACTTGTAGCGCCATTCAAAGCAACATCAGCACATGGTTGTCCAATAATTATAGTGCTCGAAAAATCAGACTCATTTCTAGGAGCTCCTCTTTTGAGAGAATTCTTACTTTTCTTAGGCCCTACAACCAAAGACAAATTTTGAGTAAATAAATGGATAATATACAATCCTACAAGAACCAGACTACCAAAACTGCATTAACTAAAAACTCTAGCAAATAATGTCAAATAGGCAGAAAGCATAAGATACTCACAAAATTACTTTCCATCTAAACCAATTGTCAAACTCATACAAGTATTTACTACTCTCATTACTACATTTTAACTTTGGCTAAAGGAAAATATATAAAATAAGTATCATTTACAGAAATGATGAAAATCCCGGTTCAATAAAAACAAGCAGACAATTGCTTCTGGCTGCTTTAGTTTAGTAGGAAAAAATTGAAATGATTGAAACGTGAACACTTTCTCTCCTTGAAGCTTCATCCAAAAATTATGTTTAAAGATACACCTCTAGTTTTTCAGTGAGCTGGAGTCCTATCAACAGTTTCAAAAAGTGTCCATTATGATTTATCTGAAGGCCTTGTTCTATCACACATTTCTAGGACAGCAATTAAGTAACTTCAAAGAGCTCAGTGATCAAAAATATAAAACAAGTAGGAAACCAAAAACCCATGAGAAATCTGGAAATATGTTACCAGAACTGAGAAACAAAAAATGAAATGTGAAATGGGTTCAGAATGGGAAATGAGATTCTGAGCTTTCATGATGAGAAACGTTTTACAGTTATTTTCAAACACATGCAAGAATAACTGAGTTTTAATTATCGGCATTCATCGTACAGAAACAGTGTTGCAAACAATTCCAATTTCTAAAATCGAGTAGAGATCACATTCAAATTTCATAATACATATTCAGAACAAAAATCAGCTATCCTCAATAGCATGATTCATATTCATAACAGAAAGTTTGCAACAATGCAAATATCAAAAAGTTCACTATATAGTTCATAAACTACAACAGATCCATCCTAACCCTAGATCTATGGAGCACCGAGAGGGATCAGAAAACTCCAGATGTAAACCTCTCAAGAGTTAGTTCTTAACAGATTTGGGGTTAAGATGGATCTATGATACTTAGATATCAGCAATGGTTGTCTTCTACACCACATCTTGATCTCCTTGTTTTTATTTGTCAACAACGTGATCCTCTTAGCCTACTCACCCAAGGGGCTACAAAGACAGATTGACACATATCTAGCGTCTGTGACCTTTGACAGTTCACAATTAACCTTACTAAAATTAAGGTTATCATCTTCAATGTGTCTCAACGAGCTCTCACCAAATACCACTTCTACTTCTAAGGGGACGAGATTTAGATTACAAAGGCTACACATACATGGGGGCTCAATTGTAAGGGCCTTGGTTCAATTTGAGGCATGCTTTCTAGCCTCGACTTAACAAGGGATATGGTTCCCTTGCCCAATTCAAGAGAGAGTGCTTTCAACTGCACTTCTTTTGTCCAAGATAAACCTCTTGGAAACAATCATCGAACACATTGTCCTCTATGGCTCCAAGATCTGGGGACCTAGCCTGCTTTGGGCTACCTTGGCTAAAAAAGAGAGAATCAAAACCCTTCTATCACAATGCATTATCCACTGCAAATGCATAGTTCCTCAGCCCATCCTCCAAGCAGAGTTCAGGGCCCATCCTTTCAGCCTCAATGTCATCTTTAGAATTATCTCCTTGCTTCACAGAGTCTGAACCCCGTGAGACTCAGTGTCATGCAGGAATTGATAACTATTATCGCTCAAATCCACCTCATCAAGATGGCAACTTTAGGATATACAGAGGCAATGCCCTCTGTCACCTCAGCATTAACATATCTCACTTTGGTTCTTTAAAAAATAAATCAAAGGGGACCATCCCTATTTGTTATTCAGATATATCATGATGCTTGCATACTCTGGATATTCAACAAAGCTAATGAAGGAATAACAAAGTTGATAGAAGAAGGTGGCCAGATCAATCAAGACTGATACCTGAGCATTGGGTAAATGGAGTCACAAGGTGAAAACAGTAGAATCTTAAAGTGGATAATGGAGAATTTCAGCAAGGCAATTGGAGAGTAAGAGTTACTGAAAATGGTACATCCTAATATATGCTAATGTTGAGTGAAGACAATCAAGTTAGAGAATGAATCTCCATGTACAACCAATACATAATCAGAAAACCATGCAACTAAATAAACCCATAGTGACACCACTCATAGCTACTAGAAGAAACAGTAAAGTTTGATAGCATCACTTATGATTCATCCAAGGATACAGTGCATAGTAGGGGGCAGACAAATGAATCACATCTCTGCCCATGATCATCTCAAACTCTCACTGGATAGATATGAATCCACAGTGAAAGAGAGTGATTTAATAGGTTGAATATGCCCAGTTGCAGCATCAAGATATAGGTGTGATATGCAAAAGGAAGAAGAGAAGAATGGAGACACATTCTACTACCTAAAGTTCTACAATCCCGCCCAATAACAGAATAAGTCCAATCCTGAAGAATCGAAACGACCAACCCCCCCCCCCTCTCCCTTGTTTGAGACTTTATTAAATAGACACCTCCCCCTTGAAGAATTCACCCTCCATGTAGTTCTTTAATGCGCCCTTATGTGCATGCTTAAAAGGCGCCTTGCATGCTATCCAAGAACTGGTGTACACGGTAACTCCCTTAATGCACCCATTAGGCTGGCAATTAACTCCTCAAAACTGATATGCCATTCATGTGCCAAGAGTATGAGAAGTCCTCATTGATATGGACACCCTCACTTGCCAACAGTAATAAATGAGTATTTCCATCATAGGTAATGTAGAGCACAAACCCAAGGTGTTAACTCAGCCAATTATTGCCAATGTCACTAGGCATTTGGCTGGTTCTATGGCTAGTTCTGGGTCAACAGAAGCTCGATTCAAATCAGCCTAGGTTAGGTGCACCAGTCTATGCCAACGGGTTTACTAGGGATGTCGTCCACCAATGTGGAGAAGCATCCGTGGGTTTCCCTGTGAGGTTTTCCTTGAAGGAAGAAAAAAATAAAAATAAAAAGGTAATGTAGAACGCCCTTTATTCAATGTTTGTAACTCCTCGTGTGCTAAGAATCGCTACCAAGGGATAAACGAAATAATCTCCAAGTAAAGCACCTTTTCTCTTGTCCAAAGATAGCAAATAGGGAGTGTGCCCTCTCTCCAATCTGTGTGCTGCATAAAGGAGCCTTAAGTGGGCTTAAAAATAGCACACACACAAGCATAAGAAAGGCACCCCACTCTGCCAAGAATAACTGAAGGAGAATGCTAACTATAATCCCAGATGGAGCACCCAAATCCTGGCTGTTACAACTGTACTGAACTTATGCTAAAATCAGATCATAGCAGCACCCCAACTCCATTATTTGTGGCTGCTGGAAACTCCTCTTAAAAGGCAGCGTTTAGCATGCAATAACAATCACATGTAACCCCTTAGTGTGCCCTCCCACTGTTAAATGGCACAGTTAAATTCCCAGAAAACAGAGACCTTCTGCCTGTCGTAAAATAAGTGCTTTGCATCGCTAAGAGACAGCCACATGCCTCACTAAGGCACCTTCTGTTCCAATTTTAGCAACAAGATACTGCTCATTAACATAACAGTGCCTTCTCTGATCTGGATTATCAGCAGATTTGCTTAAGCTAGAGACCACACCCTTTCCAAATGCTTTTCTCTAAGCCATTGCACTGGCAGGTCAAAGGCACTGAAACTAAGTTATACTGGGTGCTGAAATCCATCTCATATATGCTTGTGGGACGTTATGTCTAGAGCTGAGTGGAGGCACTAACATATACTTAATGTTATCCCCATTTTGTGGGATAACTAAGGAGATCATGTCTCGAGGCCCTCAGGTTGATGATATGGAGTGTCGAGAGACTACATGACCAGCAGTGTCCACTTGCACACACAGAGGCCTGCTCTATCACCACCATTTGATCTATTGTCAGTGCATATCCACCACACCAGCTAGCTTCTGGAAGGCAGATGAGTCTTACTCCATGCGGTACAAGTCAGGTATTGTGGCAGGTAATCACCCTAATATTTAAGGCATTTAAGCATGTTGTGTTTGAGCTACTTTTGATTATAGAGCGCATGCTTGGACATTATGCCTTTGACCTTGTTTCACCTTGGTGAGTGTCATAGATTTCCTAGTGAGTGCCCAACCTTTGGGAAAGGTTTGTGGTTGGGGATCCCTTGCGGGGTTATCGTACCATTCCCGACCATACTTACCACTTTCCGCTCATTACATTCCCATCATTTTGTCCTCTTCTAGGTCCTTTGACTTTAGTGACCCAAGAAGGACATGTACCTCATTTCATAGGAAGGAGTTGAAGACCCAGAGGGATTGTTGTTGGCTAAAAAAAGAAAAGACTATATATAGACTTTCCAGATGCTTCGCCCAAGGATCCCCCAAGAAAGCAATGAAATGTTTCTCTGTAAGAAAAGGGGGACCTACAAAATAAATGATAATGAATGCTTAAGGGGTTAGTTGGAGGATGGGAGGTCTCATCACGAGCCGGCCTATCATGATCATGGGTACTTAGCGGTATGACATTACCATCATCTAGTCACCAAGCCAGTATAGTGGCTCTCAGTTACACAGCTGAGAGAAAGGGGGTCTCTGTTGATATTATGGTAGCTGCGGGAGGTATTTACATCCACGTGTAAACCTGACGAGAATAGAATACTCCGGGAAGCAAGAAGAAACCCTAATGAGTTGGCTAATAACCCTAGAAGACATGTCGGCTCAAGAGGATAATTTGTATTAGGTTATTAGCCTCCAAGAGAAGAAGTCGGCCAAAAGAAATAATATATACTGAACAAACAGATACCCAAAATGAGAAGTCGGCCCAGGCAGTTAGCCAAAATCTGTATAAATACAAGAGGCCAGTCTTCATTCTGGCAGGCATTCTCAGAATTGCAGAGCAGCACTTGTGCGCACTGCAGTGCCCAGTTTTGTGCGCAGATTTGAAGGAGAGCTGCAGCTAGCAGTTACGTTTTGGCTTGGACTATCTCTTGGTTAGGGTTTGGACTATCTGATCAGCTCTTGTTGGTGCGCTATCCTTGGGGAAAGGTGCGCTACCCTTTGTTTGGCTATCTAGCCTAGGGTTTGCTTCTGAAGTGATTCTCTGTCAATGTTAAGGTGCTCGGAGGGTGGCTTCGGCCTATGGTTGGGTGACAATAGAGATATTATCAATGGTAAAATGAGCACATCCACTATATTCTAACAGGTTATGGGATCACACCTCCTTCATTCAGTCTAACCGCTGGAAGGAAGCATAGCCATTAGGATATTATGCTCGTTGAAGAACTGTCGCTAAGGTTTCTAGCAGGAGCAGTCACCAAAGCACTGTCGCTAGGGTTACTAGCAGGTGCAGTTGCAGAAACCCTAATCCTCTCGTTGAGGCACCTTAAGTGAAGGGATTGACCTAATCTCCGGATAGACCAGTGCGCCCTAGCCTAGCGCATCTCCTGGTACTCTCAGCAAGCCAAGACGTCAAGTTTGAGCTTTTGGTCAAATCTAGAGTTGACCAAGTCAAAGCAACCATGACTTACTCTATGAAGTCAGAAAACAAGTTAGATGGAGCTTCTAACTTCAGAGCGTGGAAGATAAGGATTGACCTCATCCTTGCCAAGAATAAATTGTTGGACATTATGAAAGGAAAGATCGTGAAACCAAAGTTTGAAGAAGAGAAAGAGAAGGAACCGCAGAACGTTGCAATCATGGAGAAGTTCAGAGATGGTGACATCAATGCCACGAGTATCATAGTGGATTCTATAAAAGACTTGATACCCTACATCTCCTATCTTGACTCATCAAAGAAGATGTACGATGCCCTAACAAACCTCTTCTCAGTCAGAAACATTGGACAAGTAATGAGTCTAAAGAATGAGCTCCGTGACATGAAAATGAATGATGATGATAGCATAACATCATACTTTGTGAGGATCTCCCAGTTAAGAGATCAACTACAAGCTATTAAAGAGATCACCTCAGAGAACGAATTGGTAAACATAGTACTCAATGGTCTCCCCAAGACATGGGATGCATTTGTCGCAAGCATGAACACAAGGAAGGAGTATCCTACATTTGAAGAACTTTGGACTTGATGTGCTCAAGAAGAATCAAGGATCATTGCAAAAGAGAAACCCCAAAAGAAGTACGATGATCAAGCCTTCACAACAAGATTCAAGAACTTCAGGAATAAAAGAAAGTTTGGTTCAAGGAGGAAGCCAAATCAAAAGAAAGACATTTCAAAAATACAATGCTTCAACTGTCCAAAGTATGGTCACTACAAGAATCATTGTCCCGATCTAAAGAAAAGAAAGGAGAAACACGAAGCATCAGTAGCCGAAGAAAAGGAACCTACAAAGAAGACTAAGTAGGATGAAAGAGACTTCTTCTTCTGAAGGTAACAATACTCTCCTTAGTTCTTGTACATATCTTGTTTGCATAGTCCCTGCACATATATTGTATATCTATCTCTTAGAAGATAATATGTTCCAAAAAAAACTATACCTATGGAAGAATAACAAGATAAGGATTGTTATCATTATACAAGTCAGATAATACACATGAAAGGATGAAATACATCAAACAAATCATGTGGAAGCTACTACAAGATAAGCCGAAATCAGAATCAATCCTGAAGAGACTTAGAAGAAACAAAGACAGAAAGAAGTCAGCAATCAATTGGAGAAAGACTCATAACACTTTGCAAAAGGGAATAAGGATGTAGACAGAAGCGTGGACTCTCCTAGATGGAGGGAGCCGATTATATATCACCAAAAGGAAGAGCATGCATTCATACATGAAGCAAGGATTAGGAGGGAGCTAATCCTATGCAATGTTTTAAAAACCGTTGAACCGAAACCAGAACCGGCCGGTTTGAACGGTTTGATGGTCGACCGGTTCAAACCGGTCAATAAACCGAACCAGTCGGCCGGTTTATGACCAAACCGGCCAGTTTGGTCCCAGAAACCAAAAACCCTCTAAAACCCCCTAAAACCTAAAACCTAAGTAACAAAGAAGTACTTGGCTCATGTTTTCTCATGCAAGTTGGAGTTGTAAGGTGTTTTGGTGTGCAATTGAGGGTTATTTTGCCTTATTAATGCTATTTAAAGAGGTCCCCACCCCCTCCATTTCACCCACCCTAGTAATTAATGATAATGTTAAATTCTTAAAGTAAAAGTGACATTCAAGGAGAATGTCACTTTTACTTAAATTTTTAACATTACCATTAATCGTTTCAGGATGTTTGAGAGTGGTTCCAACCTCATTGAACTTCATATGGAGAAAGTAGAATTTTAGGTCCCATTCAAAATTCAGCAGACTTAACAGTTTTCAGGATTTCAAGATTGGAAAGATTGCAATGTTTCCACTAGATTCTATCACGTATGAGGGTATGAAACTGACATTTAATCAAGAGAACCAAGCCCTTTATGTACCTCAATGTTGGTGGCATTGATTGTTGAACTCTTTTGTCACGACCCCAGTAAAAATGTACCCTTCACTCAAGTATAAACTCTTCTATTGAACTCTAGTCTTTGTAGTTTGTCGTCGTGTCCGGTGACTTAGTAGTGTATGTGCACACCAACCTCTGTCTTATATACAAGCAGAGAGAAGAGTGCTTGAAGGGAAAGACAAAGATGTGGGATGTGTTTTCTGATGATAAGGGTTTGAACAACAGTGTTGAGTTGGCATTAGCCAACTTGGATCTTAATGAACTAGTGCTAGAGCCGGTCACTTTTGATGATGGTGATCCTCTTGAGGGGTCATCCNNNAGAGTCCACATCAACAAATGCACGAATTGCATTGGATATAGGGGAGGAGGAGGAGGAGGATGGAGGAGAGAGCAGTGGTAGTGATGCCAATCTTGATGATTATGACATGGAGGACTACTGACAGTCACGACTCATGAGCTATGAGATTCTTCCATCTATAGTTCTAGTATCTACCCTATGGCTATTTTGTATTTTTCATTGGCATTCCCACCTATAGTATCAGTGACTCTAACATAGTATGTTATTTGATGTTGTAGAGGCCATTTAGAGCCTCATTGATTATGTATTTATGTTCCGATCTCTAGATATGTATTGCACTTGGTGTCGTTTTGATATATTCATGAGCATACTTTGGATATGTTGTCTCTAATTGTCTCTAATGCTTTGGAAACATGATTTAAAATCTTAAAAATATATTTTTTTCGTCAAAATTTAAATAGTTTAGGTATTTTTTTTAAAAACGGTTCATTGAAACCGGTTCGACTGGTTCATTACCAGTTTCGGTTCCGATTCAGGTTGGACCCTCAACCGGTTTCAGTTTTTAAAACATTGATCCTATGATCCATTGAAGATGATGAAGTATATATCCATGGTAGCAGCCATGAAAAGCAGTACGTGTTCAATTTGACCTTAGAAGAAGTCTTCTTCGAAGAGAAGCCTTAAAGTATCCCTGGTTGTCCATTCACATTCGTGATCCTATGATGAAAGAAAGAAGTGGAATCTTTAGGGCATGGAATCTATAAGAAACTCCATTGACCCAAGAGCTAAAAAAAAACATGAGGAAGAACATGAAGATCCCAAGAAAGAAAGAGAAGCCAGAACAACCAGTCATTGTATCGAGAATCACAAGATTACCAGACATACCTCTACATGAGTCATTATATCATCCGCAATATCTATGGGTTGGAGTTCTACATCAGATGAATGCAAAGACTGTTCTTGAGAACAATTGAACAAAAAGCGTATGAAGAGCAACCTCAAGACTTTGAGGCATACCAGATAAAAGACACGTGTATGCAGAAGATAGCTTGATGAAGAACCTCCAATGCACAACAGAAGCATGGTGAAGATTTTCTTAGAATGATTACTCAAAAGATCAGGATGATGGATTGCCAATCCATGACATAATAATAGAAGAAGTGTCACATGGATATGTTCCAGTTTGACCCTTGCCACGGTGTTAATCAGAGCTACATGAAGCCTTCAGAGGAAAACCAGTGTTCCAGACCGAAGTACAATTGAAATCAAGCATTATATTATTCGGGATGAAGTCCAGAAAGGAGAAAGTGGTTCTCCAATACATATCTCCAGAGATGAGCAGATGAGCAGACATTTTGGTAAAGCCTCTATCAAAGATGAAAGAGTTTGCATACTCAAGCTGGAGCTCATGGAGACAACTTCCTTATTTGAAAAAGAAGAGATGACTCCCCTCCCAGGTTGGGAGGTGTAGTGTCACCTTTTTCGCTACCGAGGTTTTCAAACCTCTCAGTTACCATTCTATACACGGATTTTTTTTACATAATTCGTACAGACATTATAAGCACATGCATTTAAACAATTAAACACACTTAAATCTCAGAGTAAAATATATAAGTTACTGCTACAATTAAACAAGCCATAGCATTCAACAGTAATCCATTTACACAGCGGAAAACATGATAACATATCCAGAAGAGTCATGCAAATGTGATGAAACATAATCAGATACTTATCTGCTGACAGTGAAGAAATCCACCAACCAAATGCAGGCCTTCCACGAACCTCCCAGCCGTAGACCGCACTGCTCCTCAACTCAACAGTGGGTCACCCCCGAGCTGGGACTGAGCTCCACCCCAGGGCAAGGAATCCAGACTCAGGCTGAGGTTACAGGGAATTCAACCATACACAACCACCAGGAAGAAAGCTCTCCCAGGAATCTCCCTCGCTCACTGCCCACAGACCCTCATTCCCCACATGCCTGTTCCACCCCAGGAGAGTGCACCTTCTCTGTCACCTGGACAGTCCTTCGGCTGCTAGTCTCCC
>ML777112.1:279933-302663 GCA_009831015.1 Picea engelmannii
CCCTATGCTTGGTGGGTAACTCATGGGGCAACATGCCCTCTTCTACAGCAGTTAGCCATGAGGCTCCTCTCTCAGGTTACTTCATCCTCTTGTTGCAAGAGGAATTGGAGCACATATGGGAATTTGTACAGTTTGAAGAAGAGCAGGCTTGAGCAGTCCAGGGCAGAGACAATGGTGTATGTGCACAGCAATCTCCGTCTTATTTACAAGCAAAGAGAAGAGTGGGTGAAGGGAAAGACAAAGATGTGGGATGTGTTTCCTAATGATATGGGTTTAGACAACAGTGTTGAGTTGGCATTAGCCAACTTGGATATCAATGATCCAATGATAGAGCCAGTCACTTTTGATGATGGTGATCGTCTTGAGGGGTCATCCTCCACAGCAACAGATGCACAGATTGCATTGGATATAGAGGAGGAGGATGGAGAGGAGAGCAGTGGTGAGGACACTGATATTGATGATTATTTCATGGAGGACAAGTATTGTTGAGTCTTGACAGTTCTTCCATCTATGGTGTCGGTTCTAGTATCTACCCTATGTCTATTTTGTATTTGCCATTGGCATTCTCACCTATAGTGTTGGTGACTCTAACTCGGTATTACTATCTAGATTCTACTATCTAGTATGAACATGATCATTGTAATATATTTTGATTTTGATGACTTAATGAGAATGTTGCAGGCGCAGCGAATGGTTCTAATTTCTTGTGTGTTCAAACTTCAATCTTTAATGTTTGTCATTTTATCATCATTGATGTTACAATGTTGAATCAGAATGTATACAGTATAAATTATAATTTATAATGAATCATGATTTAATCATTTATCATTTATGTTACATCATACATGTTTAAAGTTTTGTATCGTGTAAATCTTCTAGTTTCTAACAAAATATGAATCTTTATGTCTAAATTTCATTTTTGTATGTGTAATTTTCAAATTTTTTTCATATATAATTTTTTTAGATATATATATATATATATAAACGTGTCCTCCGTGTCCTGTTGTCGAGGTCAAAATTTCACGTGTCGAACACTTGTATTTCCATGTCCTCTGTGTCTCGTGTCATCATATCAGGTGACTTAGATTACTACAAACAAATTCTTAATAAAACAGAAAAGATGCAATGGCACACACACACACATTACACAAAGATTTTTACCCTGGAAACTCAAACCGGGAAAACCAACAACCCGTTTAGAGCCGCACCTCTAATCTTCTATTCATCATATTCTTCATTGTTCACAATACAATATATATAAAATCCCACGGCATCCAAAACCCCTAATCCATTGACCTTGATTAGTCAACAACCCTAATTCCTTAATTGGAAATAGAAAACCATTGACGAAAACCATGTGTTGAAAAACCGGTAAAACAGACACAAAAAACGCCAAAAAAAAAAATCGAGGGCACCACCCCCCTGTGACCCCCCCCACGCGCCCAGCGCAACATGGACACTAGATCTAGTCATGCAAAGAATATAACACTTAACACAATCTCCCCTTAACTTCAAGCCAACTCCGTGAAGCCATGGGGAGTATCCCAATCCTTAGAAACAACCTATATAGTGCAAGTCACTTCCAACTACACACCTCAATATATGTTAGATAGACTAATGCCTTAATAGCCAAATGCCTTAAGAATATTCAACTAAGAGTTAGGTCAATAACTATTGAAATATAAAGAGTGTTGCGAGCTAATTATATGAGTATTGAGATCTGAAATAAGTATGCTACTGCAAAAATGAAATTAGCACTAAGAAATCGTCGTAGTCTAAACATTCTACGAAATGACTTTTTTCCGACGATATTTTTTGGAGACATTTGCTCAAAATTTGGCGAGAAATTGTTAGATCCGCAGATTTGAATCATTATTTATGTACAATCTGAGTGCCCCAGGGGTTTTTCAGCATGCTGAATCTATTTCATTTTAAACAACAAAAAATAGTGATTTCGTGCAAATTTATATCGTCGGATTCTGGTGAAAAAATCCATTTCGTAGAGCAATTAGACAACGCCCTAAGAAATCACTCTCTAGATGAAGAGAAAATGTATCTTTAACCATTCATGAGTGAGATCTAATTGCATAAATCAAGAATGAATGATATACTTGTTAACCCCTACATTTTCACCCTTGAAAATCTTGGGGATTAAGAGCCAGCATGCAGCATTTTGGTTGGCATACTGAGAATTTCCCAGAGTTCAACACTTATGTTGAGCAGGAGGTTGGTTCCCACATGAGGCAGGTACATGATCAGTACATGGTTGCTTGGTTTAGAGTCAAAGATGACTTAGTTTCCATGCATTTTGAGAGAGATGCAGGTGTTGCTAAATTTTAATAGATACGGTTTGAGTGGGTCTCTTGACAATTTGGGGCAGTTTTAAGCATACAGTATGAGTCCTCGCGGGATTCTAGGCCCAATGACACTTTTCCAGGTGACATGCAGGAATTTTCTATTTTTAGTAGGTTTTTCTCTAGGCCCTACATTCAAATTCAGAGAGCGCAGTATTGATCCTGAGACATCCAGAGTCTTTTGAACCTTTTCCGAGATGATGTGGCCCAGATTACTATTTTTAGTAGTTTGAGCACCAGGGCTCAAATGTCAGTTATGATCGCATATTTGAATCCCTTGCAGAAAAACGAGATCAATGAGTATAAAGTCAAGGGCATTCGGACGACGTTTTATTTTTAGCGGGTTGAGCACCAGGGCTCGCATGTCAATTCTGATTGTGGATTTTGACTCCTTGCGAAAAATCGAATTAAATGAGTATAATATCATGGACATGAGAGGGCTTGCTCGGCATGTCATGGACATGACATGCCGAGCATTTGTGGAAAGTTTGGGTCAGTTTTGACGAGTTTCAAATTTTTTGGACCGGATGGTTATTTTTAGAAGTTTCTATATTTAGCAGGTCAAGTCATCGTCCATGCAATGCCAAGTGGCACCGTTAGAGATCGACATGTGGCAGTTCTCCAGACTGATGTGGCATCCACCTAAGCTAGGGTGCATATTCCCAAATTAGGGGGTCGCATGAGTTCACTTGTGTCATCTCCCTCATGCTTGAGTCAACTAAAACTTCACTCGTGTGTTGGCAGCTAATTATAGCCTTCACCTACCTCTTCACTCCAATTGACTTAGGCGCTTTTCTTACTCTCACTTCCACTCATCCTCTCTTCCTCAATGCACCTTCTCCTCTCTCATGCATGTGGACGCATGGCTAGTTCACTGGCAGCATGTCTCAGTTACTTGGACATGCAGTTATGTTTAGCCTCTCTCATGCATCCATGTGCCTCACCTACCCCCTCTCTCTCACTTAACTCACCACCCAGTCCTTCATGCATTCCTAAACAAGTATGGCGCATTCACTCACTCCTCTCCATGCATTCAAACTCACACTCACACTCACTTATCTCACTACTCCTTTCCCACATCCACTCAGACTCAATAATATCCTCCTCATGCATCCTCTCTAAATCCTTAGGGTTTGCGCCCTCACTAGCTATATATTTCATGCTTGTCATTGGTTATTTGGTCGGATCATTACAGTAGCAGCATAGTGTCTCTCTCATTCTCTTCTCTCTTGTTCTCTAGTCTAGTGGCTCCTCTTTGAGCAAAGTAGTCATTGTACCGGTTGTAGGCTTGCCAAGTGTGGTGCAAATAGTCCTCTTGTAAGCTTCATCTATAAAAAAGTGTGTTTGTCTTCAAACCTCATTCTTGGCGGTATTATCGTAAATTTGTGATATGATATGTCATTTTTTGAACTGTTCATAATGGTTAATTTTGATCTTTTTGAATAGTTTTCTTCTTCTTTCCAATCTACTATCATTGTGCTTACCCTGCAGGTTCCCTCCAAGCGTAGAAGATTGTTTTTCCTCATCGTTTTGGACAGCTTTTATACGCTGTCCAAGACGAACAGCATGCTATTTTGTATATTTTTTATGCAGAAATCAGAGTTAAAGACAGCAGCAAGGTACTTCATTGTGTCTAGGGACTCCCCCCAAAGGCTAGAAAGCACTAGCCCAAATGGAGAGGGGTTTCGTCAGTGACAATGGGGGCCTTACTCCTTTAATTAGCTAAGTTTTTACCGCTGTACTAACACATATATCAGCTCAGAATTGGAGGGTAAAAATTTGTGCTAACAATACCTAAGATGTACCTTGATTATATGTTGTAAATTGGACTAGCTTGCTACTGTCCAACAATTCCAAAATCTGATATATGAATAAAAATGCAGAAAATGCAGGTTTTGGGTGAGGAAAAGCACCCCAAGAGTGCCAAAAAACACTCAGAATGATGAGTCTTGGGTATTTTAGCTAGGGCAATGAATTAACTATGCAAAAACATCCCCACAATGATTAAATGCAAGTACAAATGAATAATAACAATGAAATTAATTCAAACTTGCAAAAATAGATGGTGAATCCCCCTAGGGTTTTGCCAAAAATCTCCAAAATGAAATATAACAACAATGAGCCGCTTAGGAGATGAAATTAACCATTAGAATGTGTTAGATATGTCCTATAAACAATCCACAAGTGAAATATAAGCTAGGGTAGGGTTAGAATGCACCTTTTTAGGGTTAAACCCTAACTTTAAGGTTTCACCAATTCTGATTTTTATTGTCGTAATTTAATTTCAAGAATAAGTAAACACCTTAAATAAGCATATCGATAGGGTCAATTTGTCTTCTTTGGGTTAGAAATTAACAATGAAGCATAAACCCAAGGATGAAAGTGTCTAGAAAATGAAAGTAAACCGTTAGTTTTATTCTAGACAATGAAACAAATATTTTTGACAATATATCTTTTATATTTTATTTGTATTTTATATGACATGAAAATAAAAGAATTGAATTTTTAGGGTTTTAATGGTTGGTTGTTGGGAGTGAAGCTCAAAGCCTTGTCTCCACTTAAGGCTTATGGGGTCAAGAAGTATGCCCCTCTAAGAATCGGTTATCCACGTTTATGGATTAGAGTGAGACTAGGGCCACAAGGCTAGTAATCTCTTGTCTAATCAAGACAAACCATGAAAACTGAGGCCCTGCAAGAAGGGTTTCCCCAAGGGAATAGCCTTCACCAACAAGATCAACTAAAGACTTGAAAAGAATACTTAAAACTCTTGCCAAAGAGTATAGAACTAATCAGGACAAGAGATATGCACTTACCAAATCATTTTACGGAATAAGGAAGAGATACAAACCCTAGATGTCCTCCCTCCAAGTAGTTGATAACTCCTCAATGGATTGATCTTGCTAGTTTATGTAAAATCTTGAATAATTTCACAATAGCCTTTATACCAGGAAGAGTAACCAAGAAAGATAGAGCTCCAAAAATTGACACCAAGAAAACAACAAGTACAGATTTTTTATTAAATGGCTCCAATAATGATCTCCAACAATTCACAATAATTTGGAATGAAATGAGTGCCTTTATTTATAAATGAGGCTCACAACTCCTTCCCATTCTTTATTCCCTAAAATAAGCCTAAGGAAATAAAATAAAAGTGACTTGTCATCCACAGTGTTTCGAGAGTCGGTCAAATTACAATTAAATGATGTTTTACATGCTAGAAACCCTCATAAAAGGGACGGCCTCCACAAAATGTGCTCAAAGAATACTCTAATAATGTCCATAAATCCTTGAAATATGTCTCCAAAGCATGACCATGTCCATACCTAAGGTCAAGGCACCTCCATGAAGCATGGGAGTGACCCTCCAAGTGAAAAAATGGGTCATAAAACCCTCAACAACAAAAATGGCGTCAAGCTTCTAAGAGGTTTGATTTGGCTCCAAGGTACAATGTTCCATCAAAAGTGACTTTGGAAGGCCTCAAAATATGGCAAGGAAGGATCCTTGGCCAACCTAGCTCCAATGTCCTCCTTCAAACAAGCGAACAATCTTACCCCAAGTCAAATTAACCCCTCTAAGCGGACGGATTCTTCCATTTTCTCAACAAGTAATCAAAAGTGTGATCAAAATCCCCTCCACATAGCAAGGGATGAGTGCCATGTCATCATATTCAAATGCAAAGTCACTTAAGTGACCTCCACATCATCCAAGTGGCTCAAGAGTCAAAATAACGCCAATACTATCATAAAGTGCCCCAAGTGAGATCGACCCCCTTTAGTGAGCAAAAACACTTTAAAAAGGTGCCAAAGGAGGGGGACATTCTAGCATGACACATGGCAAGTGTAGAGGGTGTCCACATGGATGTAAATAGGTCGTTTGTGCCTCAGAGAGTGTGACCAATGCCTCGAGAAATGTGATATGCCTCGAAATCCATGAGACTACCTCAAAAAATGTGAAACTAGATAATCACGTGCAAAACCATCTCCAAGGGCCCGTGACCAAAGTGTGGTACATAAGAAAAGAGGGTCCATGTGAGGTAAAATAGGTGTGCTAAACCAAGGGTGTGACAACCCTTACAAAGCACAATCACCTTTTACATAGCAAAATAATAATTGAATAGCTAGGGCCCCATAAATCGTGTATCCTAGTAGTTCCAACTTAGAATGCCCACATACCTACCCAGGACATAAATGCCTAACTTAGAGGGAGTTACCACCTCCAAGGGATAGTCGATCGGAGCAATAAAACCAAGCACCCTGAGAATGGGGACTAAAAGGACATGCCATGATCGTCCACCATAAGGGATCTAAGTAACCAACTAACCAACACTTGTACATCAAATCATCCCATCATGGCCACATACAAAAAGATCATCACACTTTGGGCTCATCAGATTGGTCACATCTTGTGAAAAAATGTAGAGTACACTGCAGAGAATTTGTGGTGTAACAAGGACTATAACCCTTAGAGGAGCACTACCCTTGTGCACACGTTTTGAGGTTGATTGTAGCCTTTTAATGGCTAGGTAACCTATTTTGATATTGAGGATGCTTATTGCTTGAGAGCCCTAGCTCATATTGGTCTTGTTCACACTAGTTTTGGTTTATTATGATGTGGACTATGGTTTCTAGTGGAGCACTCACCTTCTTGGCACATATGTTGAGGCATTCACTAATTTTCTCCATTATTTTATTACTTAGCGATGGGGTTGTGCCCTCCTCTACGGAGTTAGTTGGATATCTAACCACCTTTGCATGTGGATTTGCCATAGTTTAACACCTCTCTTGGATCTAGCCATTTGCACACTTTTGGGAGAGTTATTACACTTTGGAGCATGTGCAATGGAGTTGTTACGGAGGACGACCTAGCCTTGAGGAGCATTGGCACACTTATTCATGTTTTGAGGGTCCACATGTGCCATTCTTGAGGATGTTTTACTTGGTCAATAAACATGTGATGGGATGTTTTCACCTTGGAGACCACACATGCCACTTGGAGATTTATTTTTGCACACTTTTTAATGGATTAGTTAATGGAGTGATTTCTTTTGGAGACTGAGGAGGACATTCGGGCTTTGACATGGTCTCACCTATTTGGAGGAGGCATCCCACCTCTATTGGCTCATCTTTGTTAGATTTTCTTAAATTTTCAGAGCAATAGATTTACCAGAGTATTTAGATCTTCTTTTACATTTAACAACCATATACTCAAAATATAAGCAAGATAAACAAGCACAAGAAGACACAAAGATTTATCCTAGGAAAACCCAAAGCCCGAGGAAAAACCCAGCCAACTTTTCTTAGAGAGAATCTTTTTTATAATACAATACAACCATGAACAAGCTCTATTTACAGAGCAAAATTGATAATGAAGAAACCCTAATACAAGAACTTATCTCTTCTCCTTCTCAAACCCTAGCGATGGTAGTTGAGCCACCACACAATACTAGCACAACTCATCTAGAGATAACGCACAAGAGAAATCACCAAGAGTCACCAAGAAACCCCAGTTGCTACAGTAGTTGCATCTTCTTCTTGCCTCAAACTTGTGCCTTCTTCTTGAGTGAGATAGTTGTGTGTGTGAGTGATCAAATGAGCAAGGCGTCACTTTATTTATAGTCTTCAAGTCACTTAGTTGGGGCCAACTTCTCTTCCTGGAATTATATTTTCACTTTATTCTTTTCCTGTGGGTCGACTTCTCTTCCCGAGTGTTCTTCAACTATTCAGTGGTCTTCCTTTGACTTCTTGGAATCTTCTTCTTCTCTAAGAAAAGTTGTCCAGGAGGGAATACCTCCCGCTGTTACCAAAACATCAACACTCCCTCTTAGCTAGGGAGGTATTCTTCTATGATGTTCTCTTCTAGTAGAACTAATCACACCCATCCATTTCACATGGCATGGGCAAGACTACCACCATAGTCAGAAGACTATGCTGCAAGTATCTATGATGTTTCTCCTCTCCTAGTAGTCCCAATCACACCCACCACTTCACATGGTATGGGAAAGAATACCACCATAGCCCCATTCACATCTAGCCACTTCACATGGCTTAGGCAAGGCTACGCCATGGTCCCAACCACACCTAGCCACTTCACATGGCGTAGGTAAGACCACGCTACAAGTCCCAATCACACCAAGCCACTTCACATGGCGTAGGTAAGACTTGTACCAAGCTGCTCATTACTCCCTCAGTCACTTCACATGACTGATCTGGGAAACCCTTGGCCAAAGGGAGAGTATTTGCCCGCTGTAGGAGAAACATCACAACTCCCTCTCAAAGAGGGTGGACATCCTGCATCACGCCAAGCTTGTCTCTGATGTACTCATAATTCACTCTAGACAGAGGCTTGGTGAGAATGTTTGTTATCTGCTCATCTATGGATATGTACCGGAGCTCCACTGCTCCTTTCTGCACCATGTCTCGGATGAAATGGTATTTGATCTCTATATGCTTTGACTTGTCGTGAGAGACTGGATTCTCTGAAAGTTTCACACAACTTTGATTATCACAGTATATCAAAGTTGTCTCCAACTCTAGATCAAATAACCCTGCAAGCAACTTTCAAAGCCACGTTGCTTCACAGCTTGCAACACTGACTGCTATATATTCTTCCTTTGTTGTACTGAGTGCCACTGACGTATGTTTTCTACTCAACCATGAGATCATACCCGATCCCAAACTGAAGCAACATCCTAATGTATTTTTCCTGTCCACTGCACTCCCCGCCCAGTCGAAGTTTGTATAACCTTGCAACTTTACTTCGCCGTCCAAGACATATCTGAGTCCATATCCAACCGTACCATGCAGGTACCTTAATACATGCTTTGCTACTACTAAATACACATGTCTAGGCTCAACCATGTACTGACTCAATGTGTTCACTGCAAAGCATAAATCCGGTCTGGTGTTAACCAAGTACATCAAGGATCCGATCAAATGTTTGTACATCATGGGATCAACCAAATCTGAAGAAGAATCACTCAAGAGCTTCAAATTCGTAACCATAGGTGTGGCCATGGACTTGCAGTCCATCATCCTGAATCTCTGCATGATCTTGACTGTATACTTTCCTTGGCTAAGGAAGATCTCATATGGTCTCTGCCACACCTCTAATCCCAAGAAATAGTGCATCAAACCCAGATCCTTCATTTCGAACTCTGAAGTGAGTTCCCTCTTGCACCCATCTATGAGCTTCTCATCCCCTGTAAGAAACAGGTCATCCACATATAGTACCAATATCAAGGGGCAACCATCTTCAACCCTAGGTGCCTGCTTAAGCTCGTACAAAGCTTTCTTCAATTTACAAACATGGGACTCCTTCCCATAGATCACAGAACCTTGTGGCTGCTCTATGTACACTTCTAGCTATTGGAGCAAATGTCTCATCATAATCTTCTCCCTCTTTTTGGGAGAATCCTCTAGCCACAAATCTAGCTTTGTACTTCTCTATGTTGTCATCTGCAACATGTTTGATCTTGTAGATCCACTTGGAAGTCACCACTAACTTTCCTTCTAGTCTCGGAACCACTTCCCACACATCATTCTTCATGATGGATTTGTATTCTTCCATCATAGCATCATTCCACACTTGTTGCTTTTCAACTTCCTTATAAGTGGAAGGTTTTGAATCAATGATCTTATTCATCAGCGCCACATAGATGGAAAACTTGTGTGATCTCTTGCTCTCTCAGAATGAACGACTCTCCCTCTAAGCCAACTGCCTCTCTCTAAGATCAAGCTCACTCTTAGTTTGCATGCTCCTTCTAGAACTTGACTCCCTCTAAGTCTATACAATGTCCAGAGTCATCTGCTCTCTCTACATCTGTTGACCTCCTCTGAAGTCTAATCTCTGATGGACTGTCCTGGGAGGCTGCTCCTCCCTATTGGATCTTGAGGGTTGACTCCCTCTGAACTCTAGCTCCCTCTGAGCTGGTACTTGGTGGGGCCACATGCCTCACAACTGGTGGAGCCACCTGTTCCTCCTCTATGTAACTCAAGAAACTCTGAGTATCACGAAGAGTTGCATGTCTCACTACATCCTGCGACCATGTTGGCCTCTTCCCGGTCATTGCAATGTCTCTAGGTAGATCCACTGGCCCTGCTAGCTCTATTGACTCCTCCTGATAGTATGAAGGATGAATAACTGAACTAGAGGGATTTGTACAGTCATCCTTCGAAGCCTCTTGCTCCTCACTATTAATCTCCATATGAGACACTCTGTATCCCATAAAAGTACCCTTCTTTCTAGAAGGTTCTAGCTTTGTCCTTTTCTCCTTCGGTACATGGATGTATACTATCATGTACACAACTCCTTGTCTGGACAGTCTGCTCCATGTCTCAAACTAGAGACCATTTAATCTATTGCCTCCTGCAATCGTCATTATAGCTCCCTCTCAAAGCTATCACCTGTGACCTACCAGGAACAAGAACAAAAAACAAGGACGACACTTTTCTAGTGTTTGTGACCAATCATTCCTTCGTGGTAACCTACCCAGAACAAAACAAAAACATCTCCATGGTAACCCCCATGGAATTTAAAAGGTAACCTGCCTTGGACAAAGACAACAACCAAGAACATCTCCTAGAAGAGATCAATTTCATTTTGTAAATAAGTGCATCATTAGTACTAAACAGTGAGCATTTGCATAATGATCATAACAGTAGTACTTGAAAATAATAGGCCTCTAAAGGTTGTTGTCATAGCTACAACATTTTCTTGAGATGCAACAAATATTAAACCTGATATAAAGAAAATCAGGATACATCAATCAAACCTGGAACCTGGAGTCTTAACTACTATTGTCCCATTTGATTTCGAGTTTGTCATATACTGTAGGAGACATCACCAATGTTGCCTCCAAATCTTGGGCTTCCCCTAAGTGCACTAGATCTAGGATCCCTTTGTCACTACTTGGACAAATGTCCTTTTGCCAAGTGCACATCTCTTGCAAAGACCCTCATGATATAACTTATACACAAGTGCATACCTCTAAAATTTGTAGAACCATCCAGCTTGTCTTCTAATCTGAGACAATACATCATCTTAACAAGAAAAAGTTAGAAATCTAAATCAGAAGGTTCAATGTCCAAAAAATGTCATCAAACCTAAAACCGTAAAATTTCAACTTGGACGGATAGTCAATCTTAGAGCACCAGTAGGTGCGCTAGGACAAGGCGAGTTGCTCTATGCTAAAGTTCTCCCCAACTCAGCCCAATAAATGCTCAGCAAGCTTGACAATGCAGTGGCAAATCTCAACAATCTGGCCTTCCATTTTGGCTCACAATCTTCCTTCCAGTGATTAGATTGTTCTAAAGGTAACCTGCTCTGATACCATGTTAGATTTTCTTAAATTTTCTGAGCAATAGATTTACCAGAGTATTTAGATCTTCTTTTACATTCAACAACCATATACTCAAAATATAAGCAAGATAAACAAGCACAAGAAGACACAAAGATTTATCCTGGGAAAACCCCAAACTCGAGGAAAAACCCAACCAACTTTTCTTAGAGAGAATCTTTCAGATAATACAATACAATCATGAATAAGCTCTATTCACAAGAGCAAAACTGATAATGAAGAAACCCTGATACAAGAACTTATCTCTTCTCTTTGTCAAACCCTAGCAAGGGTAGTTGAGCCACCACACAATACTAGCACAACTCTTTAGAGATAGCGCACAAGATAAATCACCAAGAGTCACCAAGAAACCCCAGTTGTTGCAGTAGTTGCATCTTCTTCTTGCCTCAGACTTGTGCCTTCTTCTTGAGTAAGATAGTTGTGTGTGTGAGTGATCAAATGAGCAAGGCGTCACTTTATTTATAGTTTTCAAGTCACTTAGTTGGGGCCGACTTCTCTTCCTGGAATTCTATTTTCACTTTATTCTTTTCCTGTGGGTCGACTTCTCTTCCGGGGTGTTCTTCAATTGTTCAGTGGTCTTGCTCTGACTTCTTGGAATCTTCTTCCTCTCTAAGAAAAGTTGTCCAGGAGGGAATACCTCCTGCTGCTACCAAAACATCAACAATCTTGATGGAGATTTGTACTTGTGGCATAGCCACTCATATTTATTACTTGTTTGACTTGTCCATTGAGATAGATAGATGGAGCTTGTTTATGTTTTCCTAGAATAGATCTAGTGTTTTTGGAGAGATATTACTATTTTATTGGAGGAGGTATGATTATAAGATTAATAATTTAGAATTAAACATCAATGAGTACTCCCCAAAATGCAATTTTTTGTGTTACAAAACAAGGAAGTGGATTTGCTCCTAGGGAACTCTTGGTTGAAATCTATTGGTACTTTTACCATGAATGTTAATAAAAAGTACATAGAATTCGAGCAACTTACCAATAAAATAATGTTGCGAGACATTAATTCAATGTCATTGAATTCAGATCAGAATGAACAACAAAATCACACAAAATTAATGGAAAAGTTTGAAAATTTGAATAAAATTATTATTAGCAAAGATGAAGAAATTGTGCAAAATCAAACAGAATTGGAGAAGCAAGATACAGAAATTCATAAATTTCAACAACAAATTAAAAAGTCGCAACAACAAATTAGTTATATAAAACGCACTCACAAAAAAGAGACTGGAAATATCAATAAAGAACTATCGTCCAAAGATGATGAAATTTCTCGTTTGAAAAACCATAATAAAAATCTACTTGTAGAAATGAAGAAATTGAAGAATAGTGCAACAAGAAACTGAAACCATGGATAAGGGCACTAACATTGACTTGATCAACATGGAAAAACCTAATGTTGTTACTAATGAAGTCTTATCAATGGAAGAGTTTCCAGAAGTCAAGCTCTACAAACAAATTTATGATAAAACAACATCCAGAGATTTAGTTGAAGTCATAGGTCAGTCGAAGGATGTTGTCACACCAATAAATACAAAAAATTTAGATATCATCATGATGACTCAAGTAAATCATGACAAGAGTAAACCAGACATTAAGAAGGATAAAATTCCTAGGCATCCAAAGTTATATGTGCCTCGAAATCAACAAAGAAGAACATATCTAGAATCTTATCATCGGGGAGTTCCAGAATGCGCCAATATTGTTCAAGACTTCAATTGCCATATCGCCTCGTGTCTTCAACTTTATCTAATCGATAACAGTTACAAAAAAATGTCATTCTATCATAAGAGCTTTTCATTCCCTATGCTTTGAGGACAAAGCATTTTTAAGGGGGGAAGACTTGTAATATACCTAAAGTTACAATACCTAAAGTATATTACATTTATTATCATGTAATAATATATAGGTTTTTTATTATGTAAATAAGTATTATAATGTAAATAATAAGTCTATGATAAGTCATGACCATTGCCAGGGACATGACTTATCATTACCTACGTGTATGTATTTATAGACACATTGTATCTCATATGATGTCAAGTAAATATGTAAAATGGATAGTAAATAAAATATTATTTATTATGGATATATGGAATTATGCTACATATTCATGATGTTCTCGTGAAGTGGACCACGAGATCCACTTCATCTTATCTATAAAAAATGAACTCCTACTGTAATTGTTGTTGAAAGTTTGTGGAAACACTTGAGACTATAGCTTTTGATATTTGAAGGTGCCTTTGGAGATTGAGGTTTTATGCATTTGAATCTATATTGCTAAAACAGAATGTGGTTATTTTGGTTCCTTCAACCATATCAAGAGGGCTTCTAACCAAGCAACTTTGTTCTTTACTTGGAAGAGTTTATGTGTGATTCATTTCAATCTAAATTCTTTATGTATGTTGTTGAAAATGTTATAGGAATGTCATATTTCTTAGTTTGAAGTGGTTGGAATTTACATCTCACAGTAGTAAGTGTTATCCCCATTTTGTGGATAACTAAGGAGATTATGTCTCGAGGCCCTCAGGTCGCAGATATGGAGTGTCGAGAAGACTACATGGCCAGCAGTACTCTTTTGCACAGTTGGAAACCCCTCTCACCACCACAGATGGTCACAGATTTCCAGATGGCATCCACCACATCAACTAGCTTCCGAAAGGCAGTGGGCCTTGTTCCATGAGGTACAAGTCAGTATTATGGTGAGCATCATTTCAATATTTAAGCCAATTGAGTATGTTGTATCTTAGATTTGCTCTAGATTTCATGATATATGCTTGGACATTATGCCTTTTTCCCTGCTTCACCTTGGTGGTTGACATTGTGCCCTAGTAAATGGTCTTCCTTGGGGATGGGTTTGCTACTAGGAACTCCCTTAAAAAGCCATCGTATCATTCCTGACCATACTTACCACTTTCCATCATTATTCCCCTCCATTTCCTTATCTCTTAGGATTTTAGGGTGTATTGACACAAGAAGGGGTTGTCCCCCATTCTATGGGAAGAAGGGGTTGAAGGCCTAGAGAGATTGATGTTGGGTAAAAGATAAAATCCTTGTATGAACCTTCTAGATGCTTCACCCAAGGATCACCCAATGTCCCTCTTTTGCCCAGAATGTTGACCCTCTCCTTGACAATCACCCTTCTTGACAAAAACTTTCCCTTTGTTTTTCTTTGTTTTGCTGACAAGGGCTAAGTTTTCATCTCCTCCAACTCCTCCCTGCTTGTTGGGTCTGGACTCTCTACGAGTCTCCTCCTGAATGCAATCATCCCAGAGTCTCTCCCACTTGGGAAGTTTCTCCCGGGCACAGATGCCCATGATGAATGGTTCGCATGCCTTGGTGAACCCATTCAAAGCAACATTTACTAGCTCTGCATCCAATACAACTTCCCCAATAGCTGCAATTTGGTCATGAATCTGTGTGATCCTCATAAGGTAGTCGGTCACATTGTCAGAGTTGGCCATTCTGCATTCTCCGAGCTTGGTTCTGAGAATCATCTGACTCATGTTATCACTTTGAAAAAGTGATACTAGGGCATCATACATCTCCTTGGAATTGACCTTCTCTGACACATGTGGGATCAGATGATCCTTGATAGCCTCACGGATTACCCTCTGTGCATTTATGTCTTTCTTCTCCAACAATGCTCTTACAGTCGGATCTAGTTGCACCTGCTAAGTGCCTCCTGGTGTTGTAGTTTGAGTTGGTGTTGGAGTAGGAACACCGCTGGTCACGACCTCCCACAACTCTTGCTCCTTCAGGAGCAGTGTCAATCTTTCCTTCCAAGGTAGAAAATTTGAAATCCCATCAAGTTGATCCTCAACCTTTACGCTAATGACTGACATGGTTGTCCTGAGCTTTGTCCTTCAAGCTCACGATGAAAATTTTCACTATATCAACTGGAACTGCTTTTTTCTCAAAGCAAGAGCTCTGATACCATGTAAATTTCTTAACACCAACAAACTAAGCAAATAGATTAGATCTAATTACTATGTTGGAATTATTTACTTCTTTATGCAGCGAAAACTAGAAAAGCAAAACACATAGTACACAATAATTTTCTGCTCCTCAAATCAGTTCTTCATTTAAATATCAGAACTTACAAGAGCTCCCTTGACAGGGAAAATGGCTCTGAGAAATAAACACAATGAATAGCAAACCTGGAAATTCCAGATCTTGGGAATTGTGCCACCCTCTCTCTTGTTGATTATATCGTACGCCATGTACGGACTGTTCTTGAACAATCGATCTGCACAAAACCTAAGGCAAACTCACACATGCAGCTCTACAGGTTCACACATGCGGTCCTGTTGCACAATCCTACACGTTGTACGAAATCCATACGGCCTGTACAGACCTAGTACGACCCTATTGTAAGTATTTATGGTATGGCCCCTTCTGTACAGATTTATGGCACAGCCTACTTGCTAATTAATGGTTGCTCTCCCCTCCTCTTGTTGATCTTTGTTGCAAATTTTATTCTCGCCAATGCTGGAAAATCAGATCTTGATCTTACTCACGTGACTTGTGAAGTAAATGCTCTTTGTGTCTTTGTCCTTTGCCCCTTGTTGCCTTTAATAACTTTGACTTGAGCCAAATTCCTAATCTCAACAGTCAAGATTTAACAGTGAGATCAACAGCTCTCTTTTAATTAAATCATTAAGTGACTCAACTCAAATCACTTTATTAATTAAAAGTCACTTTATAAAAAGACATTCACTTTATTAATTAATTAATAGTGAACTCTAGAAAAAGCATAGGATACATTACAAGAAGACACACTCGCAAAAATACATGTATGAGCTACAAACCTTAACACATATTGTGTGCCACTTCTTTCCAATAAGGAGACCTATACACATTCGATGTTGTAACATTTGCAAATAAAAACCTTCCAACCAATGCATCAATATTTGTATGCCCTCTTACATCCCAAAGATGATCAATAGTGGAAGACCATGGTGTTGAACACTACTACTACTAGGATGAGTCCCTAGTAGAAATTTGTTTGCAAAGGGAAGTTGAGTGGAAGTGGTGGGTATGTGTTTTAACTTTTTCAACTTCATGATAATGTTTTGCTAAGGACACCCTCTCTCTAAGCTGAGAACTAGGTCAGACATTTTGATTTGCTCCCCTTTCCCGATTCTAGTTAAATACCACCTCACAAATGAAACCACCCTATTTTGGCTACTTGCAGTAAGAGCATATCCAACCCTTTAACATGTTGTCCCACTTGACCCACTATATGAATCAGTGACAAAATCACAGCCCACAACCTAGTTTCAAAAGCTCTTTTTGGAATCTAAGTTTTCTTTTAAAGGGAGATTAGTTTGTCTTTGGTTGGCAAGGGCTCTTATGTTTTGTCATATTGATGATTGTGTTCTTAGGCTTTCTACCATAATAAAGAGCTGCACAATACAAACTTCAAGTTCATGGACAACCTTGTGCAAAATAGTCCAAAATCTATGTATTGTGGGCACTGATGTGTAAGAAAGGATGGCACAAATAATGTGGTTTTAATCTTATAAAGGAAATTTTTAGAGTTCTAGTATGCCCCTCCCCCCAACGCAATTTACTTTTCATGTTTTTTTGGTGATGTTTGTTTTTTAGTTGTTGTTTATATATGGGCCTTTTCTGGTTATTGTTTCTCATAGGCTAGAAACCTATGATAAATGGCAAAAGAAAATGTCAGTCATTTCTCAAGAGTCAAGAAATGGGTTTCCAGTCCCAAAAACGTAAAACAGAGGCTAGACAAAGGTTTTTGATGTCATTTTTGTTTCAAGGCACGTTGCCAGAAACAAACCCCTAGGGTGCAGTTTCCAGTGACATGATTTAGAAATGTGAAAAGGAAGACACCAAAATACAGAATAGAAGTCTAAAAAAGCTAGTATCTTGGCCTTGTTTCCAAGAAAATGATTTAAATATAAAATATCACAAAAAATATACAAATGTATATCACAAGTTGTCTATGACCCTATGGTCTGGCAGCATCTTGGAGCAGTTGTTGTGACAATGACCCAGGTTCAAATCCTAGTGGGTATGCTCCTCCCCTGCACTGGGTTTTAGAGATGTGGTTAATGAATATTGTTGATGTAGCCTGTTATCCCCCACTTTTAGGGATAACTAGGAGATCGTGTCTCGAGGCCCACAGGTCCTAGACATGGAGTACCGAGAGCCAGATCAACTTGAGCATGGCCCTGGAGGGCCCATCTTTTCTCCCTTTCAGCGCCTCCACTTTGTCAGCAGCAGCAGCATCCATCACCTTCGACTTGGTCCTTTATCAGAAATGGTTCTTGCTCCATGAGGTAATGAGTCTAGGTATCATGGTATGTGTCACTCTGATCCTCAAAACCTTTGAGTATGTGCATTTAATTCCTTTTGTTTCTAACAAATGCTTGGATCTTATACTTGTCCACTTGACCATGTCTGGGGGGAATGACAAGATGCCCTAGTAAGCATGTGCCCATAGGTTTTGAGTTGCCACTGGGTGGATTTCTGAAAAGTCATCGTCTGCTCCCGTCATATTACCACTTTTTCATCTTACTTCCCGCTCATCCATCCCATTACATTTGTCCGAGCATTGGGTTGGCCAATCATTTAAGGGTTGCACCTTGCCTTGTGGGAAGAAGGGGCTAAAGGCCTATAAGGTAAAAGCAAGTTGGCAAAAGATAAAAGCCTAAAAGTAAAACCTCGAGATGCTTCGCCCAGGGATCCCCGAGAAAGCAGTAAAAAACTTCTCAGCAAGAAACAAGAGGGACCCATAAAAATGATAAAACAAGACCTAGTCAAAGGATAGGGAGTCTCATCACAAGCCAACCTATTAGGTCCATGGGTACCTAGCGGTATGACACTACTAACAGTTGGTTACCACGTTGGGGTAGTGGCTCTTGGTTGCATCGCCAAGAGAAAGGGGGTCTCATCACGAGCTAGCCTTCTCATTTCCGTGAAAGTGCTTGTAGGTAACATTGCCACCACTGGTCACCACGCCAAGGCAGTGTCCCCTGATTAGCTTCTTGAAAGAAAAAGCAATAAAGAATAAAAGGCATTAGTGGGCTTGGAAACATTTGCATCGAGGACATGTGCAGCTCGCCTTCTACAAAGGCACCCACAGGTAAGCCTTGCATTTCCCTGCTATCACTGCACCCCTTGTCAAGACATCCCTTATCCACCTCATCCATTAAAACATGACTTGGATTTGATCTCTTCTGGAAACATCCCATTTCCAGTGGACACTTGCCCAATAGGACGCCCTGTCACTTCCTCCAAACTTGCCTTGCAGATTTGTATAATGTCTTTGAACACTTGACTGGGGTAAAAGGGGTTTTATGCACATGTTTAATAATATTGATGATGAGATGTGATTGACATTGCTATGATCCTTGTGACTTATGAGCCCATGGAGGGCATAGCTATTGATGTGCAGGATCATGCCCGACGGACAAGTACCACATTGGACAGGTACACATGGGGAGATGATTAGTTTGGACCTCCATGGCGCTGAATAGCCCACCAGATGGATGTTGAGACCCCAGCAGGGGGCAGAGACAAGACAGAGGGGTTTGCACCGGAGAAAAGGAGGACGTTCCACAGAGGCACCCTGGCAGAGCCTTACCTAGGGGGGTTGTGTCCTCTTCATTGTAACATTGGCCTTGGAAGGCCCAGGACATCAACTAGGAGGCTCATGACGTCATCTAGCTTCATGGACGTTTTGGGAGTCAGTCATGGCAGTTTGGCACATGTGGCAGGTTGGAGAAGCCAAGGAGGGCTAACGTTTTGCTCCAGGAGGCTGCATTTTCCCTAGAAAGGGATAACATCACCCTAGAAGGGGCATGATGTCTTACTTTTGCTTGATTAGGGTTTAATTTATGACATTTTAATGTAAAACAGTATTATTTTTGTATTTTGGCCTTGTCGGCCTTTTAATGACCTAAAATTTAATTAAGGTCATTGGTATGGTATATATTGAGGGTTTTCAGTCTCATATTTTCATCATCTTTCACTCACCACTTGGTGAGGTCTGAAATTTGTGCCCTCATTTAGAGTTATTCGCTAAAAATTGGTGCGCACTTGTTGAAGGAGACTATTTCTTGGCTATTTTGGCATTTCTTCTTGGTGGAAGGTTTACAACTAGGGTTTGGCTATTGGAATTCTTGGTTAATGTAAGTGAATTTCTGCAACACTTCTTGATTGAATGGTTATAGTACTATTTACTTGCATTTGTTATTATAATTTGTTGAATTAAAACCCTAGGTGACAGGCACATGCTAAGGTTCTTGTCTCATGCCCCTACCAAGTTAAAGAGCCATTTGATTTTGTTGAAGTTAGATAGAGCCTTGCCATAGCAACACTCTAATCCTATTCTTCTAGCCTAGCCATTTTTTTACTTGCCTTTGAGCTAAGGAAGGATAAAACGCACTAAGGCCTAGGGTTTCTACACCTTAGTGAGTCGTTTTCCCTAGGGTTTGATTGATGAGGCCTTGCCATAGCAACACCTCATCATTAAACTCTCTTGTCCTTAACCATTGCATCTATCACTCAAGCTAGTCGTTTCATTCTTGTCAATGAGCTGAAGAAGGAGGAGAAAGCACTAAGGCCTATGGTTTCTACACCCCTTAGTGAGCCTTTCTCCCCTAGGGTTTCTACACCTTAGTGAGCCTTTCTCCCCTAGGGTTTCATTGTTGAGGCCTTGCTTTAGCAACACCTCAACATTTGACCCCCTTGTCTTCACCCATATCGTTTCTTGCTCAAGCCAGCCATTTGAATTTATCTTTTGAGTTAGAGAAGGAGGAAGACACACTAAGGCCTAGGTCACCTACACTTTAGTGAGTCATCTCCCCTAGGGTTTGACTTGTTGAAGCCTTGCTTTAGCAACACTTCAACATCAAACCCTCTTGTCTCTAGCCCTATCATTATCATCACGGCCCTTCAACATTTGTAGCCCTTTTTTGACTCCATTTGCCCTGATAAAGCACTGATCTAAGACTTCATGTGTTGA
This sequence comes from Picea engelmannii, assembly GCA_009831015.1. Taxonomy (NCBI): domain Eukaryota; kingdom Viridiplantae; phylum Streptophyta; class Pinopsida; order Pinales; family Pinaceae; genus Picea; species Picea engelmannii. Next base: position 300,647 of record ML777112.1, read on the forward strand.
GCACCTTGATCATACGAACATCCAATACCTTGAACAACTACTAACTCTTCTAACCCTAGCTTAGACTAATATCTACTAACCCTGTTGTTGCCATTATCTACTTGAGTTATCTTTATACATTGCAGCATTTATATCTTTAAAAGCAATTGAATGATTAGCTAAGGCGTTGTTTCTTGATATTGATATTGTTACATTGATTGCCATTAGCATTTATTATGAAGTGATATATTGTAAACATTGCCATTGCACAACTTTGATTTGCTTCATCAATAATATTGTTTAAATTGCTTTATATCAGAAGTCCATAATTATATGAAGTACTAACCAAGCAAGTGAGCTTGCATATGCATAGTTTCTTTGTTGCTTTGTCTCGGGCAGGTACACTTCTTGGTTACTATTTCCGGTTATCTTTTATCTTTATTGGCTATTAAGCCGAACTTTCTGATCGGTGGTGACTTGTGAGGGGGAATAATATTACTTAGCCATAAGCCTTTGCCTTCTCAAAACCCCAGGTCACCGAGGACGTCTCCCCTGGGCCTTACCTCCCTAAACAGAAAGAGTTATCCCATTGAGGTGACAGTGGTGGGATAGTCTCAGTTGCGTCAGTTTGTCTTTCCTTCATCCATCCTTTACCTTAACTACAAATTGTGCGATAACATAGCCTTCCGGCAGATTATTGCATGTCATCGCAAGGTACCAACAAACCCTAATGTTCGTGGATGAGGGTGGGTCGATCTTCTTTCCAGGTTTACCATCCATAAAAGAAGGGTTCCCATTAAAAAACAATGTGTATCATGAGTTTAAAAAGGGCCCAAAACATTTGAAACCACAAATCCTAAAAATGACACAATTCACAACCTTGAGCTGGAACAATCTAGACAAACCCGCACCAAAGTAGCAAGAAACTGCCTAGAGATGGCCAAAAACGACCTTAAACTAGTAAAACACCCCAAAACAGTTATCAAATGTCTCAAAAACATGAAATGAAACATTTCTTATGAGATATACCAATGTCACTAGAATCAACTCAGCACAAGACTCGTTTTGGCTGAAGAGTCAAACATGACTCTAGACTCAACAAAAACTGGAATTGACAAAGCACAAGACTTGTTTTGGCCTAACAGTCAAACATGACTCGAGTCTCAGCAAAAACTTATGCATCAATCTGGCAATAACTCAATGTAATGTAAAATACAAAAAATATAGATTTTCAAGAAAAATATTTTCTTTTGCATTGAATTTAGATTAGACATAGGGGATTACATAGAATGAATGCAAAATAACATATCCAAGTAAATTGTACTAATACATTGCATTTGAAGTAATGTTTCAAGTATAGCCGCATTAGAAATGTACAGAGCTGTACCTGAAACATTACTTCAAACATGTCTTACTATGGAAGTTGAAAATCACAAATATATTATTACAATCAAACATCACTCATCAAGATTCGAAATTGTTGAGATTTGGGTACCTTGGGAAGTGGTCCCCTTGTGGTTTGAGTCTCTAACCACAAGTGAGAAATACATTGGTACTATGTACCTTGTACTTTATGTCTAATTCAACTTTGACTTCACTTAAGTCAAAAAGTTGAATTTTTGTCACTTAGGCAAAAGCAGTGTTACAAGAACCGGACCGGAACCGGCAAAACCGACCGGTCCGACAGGTTCCAGACCCTGACCGGTTCAAACCGGCCTCTCAAACCGCTTTAGACCAGTTCCTTCACGGAACCGGCCGGTTCCGTACAGAACCGGTTTTTTTCCCTGAACCGGCCGGTTCCGTACGGAACCGGTTTTTTTTGCTAAGGAGGCCCGCGGACGGAAAAGTAAGGAAATTTTTTACTTTTTAAAAAAAACTAGGGTTGGGGGCATGCATGGGAAGCTTCTAGAATTGTCTAGAGCCCCTAATGAACCTATAAAGCCAACCCCACCCCCTCTCTTTCACTCACACTACTCATTTGGCTTCTCTTGAGTTTTTGAGCTAAGAGTTTTTCTTGAGTTTAGAGAGTTGATTGTAG
>ML777112.1:307693-339152 GCA_009831015.1 Picea engelmannii
GATTCACATGGATGCACATGAATATATATGAGAAACTTTGCAAATTTGTGTATAATGGTTTGGATTCACATGGATGCACATGAATATGTATTTGTTTTTCGAAAAATTGAATATTTTATGTATTTTTAGTGACCGGTTTTTTTTCGGTTCCGATCCAGTTCCGGTTTTTGGGGTCGACCGGTTCGGTTCTTGTAACATTGGGCAAAAGTGACTAATTATTCACTTTGTGGGTGAATAAGGGGACATAAAGTGAACTTAGGGAACTTAACCCAAAGTAGGTTTGTGAGTGAGATTATTGTCGGATGATCTCAACCTTTGATTAGGGAATGGATGGAGAGATCTTAGCCATTAATCTCTTAAGTTTCCTTATGGAGGTTCAAGAGGGGCGCATAGGGCCTAAGGAGGCTCATTCTATCTTTTGTTCACTTGGAGAGGAAGAGGAGAGCAATGGAGATGGGAATGGAAGCAATGGATGAGGGCAGCAAGGGCGCCTCCTTCCATGGAGTGGCTCTAGGAGGCTTTGGCTTCCATTGTTTTGTGGTGTTCATGCTTGCTAAGAGGAGAGCGTACTATAGGAGGAGGGTGCACACCTAGCAGGGAGGTCTTACACTTGTCATATTGTTGTTTGGAGTGTCTTGTTGGAGAGGTAGCACACAAGGACAGATTTGTGTGCAAGGGTTTCTTCTACAAGGCAACAAGGAGCAAGGGCGCAAGGATTGAGTGGGATTGAGCAACAAATGAGGAGGGTGCACCATGCTTGGGCGCATTCACCTTCTTGGACTTGTATTGCAGCTTGAGAGGGGTTGCCTTTGTATCAGGTTCATTGGTTTCATGTACTTGTTGTATCTCACATTCTTTACATCACTTATATAGACTTATATCCCAAACTGGTTTTCCTCGGGGGGGTTTTATCCAGGGTCGTGTTGACAAAAAACTCTTGTGTCCTAATTTCATGCATGCTAGAGTTTAGAACAGCATTATATTAGTTGTAAAGATCTAGAGGTGTGTTATATATTTGAGGTATGCACGTGCTAACCTATGGGCTACTAAAACTACATGCTAGAGCACCTTAAAAGCTTATGTAACCATAACTATACAGTAGAAAAGTTCTTGAACAGTTTGCTGTTAAAAAACAGCAGCAAAGAAGAGTTAGACAGTTGAAACTTAGAGCCAATCTCAGGTCAAAGACAGACCTAGTTGGCAGCCTGTTAGGACCTCAGATTTCTTCAGAAATCACCATGGACCATGGCATGAAATTATGTGCATTTCCTGGTGTCTCCCAAATAAAGTACTTGGGGAAACGTCCCCACTGGAGTACCTGCGTCCCAGGAGCATGGAGAGCATGCTCCCTAACCTTTGGAACACATCCCTGTGTAACACTCGAAAATATAATGCCCTCTGAAATATTCAGACTGTATCTTTAATTAGGGCTATGTGTTTTCTTTTTGTAAAGAAAATTTGTTGTTAATAGATAAACACGATGGTCTGGAAAGAAATACCAGAATTTTGAGACAGGCAAAGACATATGCGCTCTGCAATGAGTGTTCTGATAGTGTGTTTTGATGAGGAGTTTTGCAAAACTCTTGTTATCTCGGTTTTGGCAGTCGAAAAGTCAATCTAGACAGCGAGAAATCTAAACTCCCTGCCACTGAAACCCCTATGGTTATGGCCAGAGTTACTGTACTACCTCTATAATTTTAACAAGGTTTCCCTTTTCTGTGCTCAAAAAATATCTAGAGGAATATCTCATAAGTAATCATATTAATTCTCCCTCGCTGACGATTTAAATAACTCGACGCATTGAAAGTACTCCACCTGTAGCACAGATATCCAGGTTGCAGTTGCATAACAATGTGAGATGCTCCTGATCATCATCGCAACAGACAAGCACTACACCAAACTAGGGTAAATAAAGAATGAGGATTAATGATTCGCCCCGTATGGGGTGCAATATAAGATGTTGATGCAAAAGAAAACAAGTTCGCATCAAACTTTCACAAGTTTCTCTCTCACACACACACATTGTCATTGCCAGATATCAATCAAAACCAGAAGTAATGTAATGTTGGACATACCCTTTTTTTTGGGCGATTTCGAAACGGACTTGTCTGCAGGAGGCTGAAGATGAAGACGCCGCTGCTCTCCTTGAGGAACGTAACCTTCAATGGCGTCCGAAGGACCCGCAGACGCAGAGTCAAAAGCCACCAGAATTTTTTCACCGCTGCCATTTTCTTGCTCGTGTATGAGCAATTCGGAAGAGAATTTATCCTCAGAATTGTTATTGTTCTCATTCTTCCTGCCCTCTTTAAATTCTTCAAGAACGTTCTTTTTTGGGGCGGGTTCTGGAACATTCTTGGGGGTTTCTGAAACATTCTCGGTTTCAGCGTCGTCGAGGGAGAGAGAGCCGACCGCTTCGAGAATGTGGAGAATTCTGTCTGAATTCCATTCGAGAGCAGCGTCGGCGTTGCGATCGGGTGGCAAGAGGCAGTCGGAAAAGGTGCGGCTGTTAATGAGGCAGGGGGTGGAGCAGTAGAGCCAAGTCTCCTGGAGGTCGTACACTTTGTGGTCCTTGAGGGAAATCCTGTAGCGTCCCTTCCTCTTGCGCTGCTGCTGCTGCTCCTCCGATGCTGGCAGTTTATTGCTACAGAGAGGGTAACCGCACAGATTGACGATGGTCCTCTCTGTTACCACGTCTTCGTAGTCAGATTTTGAGAGGAGATTGGCGGCGGCGTGCAATTGGGCTTCTGTCTTGACGCCGTCGAGTAGGGTGGTTTGGATTTTGTAGACGGCATCCTTGACAGACGGGGCCATGCATAGAATGCTTTTGAGCTTTGCCTGGTGTTTGGTTTCCAGGTTTATTTTTTACTCAGAGGTTTGGAGGCGGGTCGGTCTTTCAAATCCAGTGCGTTTTACTTGTCTTTCAATCTGATAACCAATCTAGTCCGTTATAGGTGGTTTTTCTTAATTCTGCGATTTTCAGGACATCATACACTAAAACCACCAGAGTCCAAACACCTTAAATATGTATCTCTACGTAGAATATATATACACTTGGGAGCTGTGGTTTAGATTGGTCTCGCCCTTTCGATGAAGCAAATTTAAATCTTGACGCGCAATAGAATTTTATTTGATGAGACTAATTGCTCATGGGCGTGATCAAAAGCCTTTTCTAAACGAATCCACAAGGGGTGTAAGAAGAATCGAGCCTCAAGTTCAAAGAGACTCTATTTTTTTAAGAAATTGAGAGATTTTATATTAACTAGTGTTTGTATGGTAGCATAGTCTCTGTCAGGTTGGAATGAGAATAAATGCACAGGTATGGAGGGACCGTGAGAAAATGAGAGGTGGTATGGAGGGACCGCAGGAAAATGAGAGGTGGTATCCATGTAGAAAAGGACACGTGGCACTCTGTGACACGTCATCCATAAGAAGTCAGGCTGCTACATGACTCCGAGAGAATGTCACTCCGTGAGTTTTCCTTCCAGAACAAACACAGTTCCCCTAAAGCCTAGAGCCCCGAAGAGCCGCAGTCTCGAATTCCCAAATTAGTTAATGATAATATTATATTAATACCAGGTCAACAAGTAATTAGCAAGAAAGTCACATTGTGAGAAATTTGTTCCATCACTAAATATGGCCAGGGGAGTTCTAAAATTGACAGGTCGGTAAAACTTTAGTAGGGACGCTAAAGTGCCATGGTCGCTCAGATGGCACAGTGGAAACTAATCGACGGCTCACATTTATTTCGGAAAGAGAAGGTGCTCAAATGTTAATCTCCTAAAGCAATTCTGGCATTGAAACCATTTAGTTTTTGAAAGTATTCTCATTCTAATTATACTGTGTTTTGCATAATCCATCTTGCTTTTATTTTCTTAATAAGATTCTGTAATTTTTCCTTAGGATAAATAAAGTTATATGTGGTGGCAAAAAAAATAATTTTTTTTTTTGAAAATGTGTTCAATGTCAAAGATTCTTTGATCTTCTTGTGTGACATCTGTGTTTGCTAGGTTTTTCTATATATTAACACACACCTAACATGATTGTTTATTTTCACAAGTTTTCATCTCATTGAAGTTAATTTAAAATGTGTGAAAACAAGGTGTCGAGATAGAGGAAGATGCCCCTTTCCTGAAACTTTTGTCCGTTAGTAGCAAGCCCACTTTGCAGAGGTTGATCTGCAATTTCTCTCCAGGAAGAGGGCATCTTTGTAACAAGCCTATCCAACTGAAATATTTGTTAAGAACTAAAATATTTGTAAGATGCCTATGACAGTTCAGTATAGTACCAACTGATATATTTGTAACATGTCTATCCAGTTGATTTTTTTTTTGGCAATGATTAAAAAATTTGAAGGTTTTTATTTCTGTGGATATTCTTGTAGATGTATTTACAAGTCTGTTGACCCTTGAATCTGTTAGGACCGAAACGGCAACCTAACGAGGATGTCAATCCTACTGCGTTTTTATAGATGTGGTACTCCTCTTTAAGCTTTTCCTGGGGCGTGTATAGTTCAAATGTGGGACTTAGAGAAAGTTCGTCGTAATGACTTAAAGCAATACAAAATGATAGAAAATGTTTTTTTTGTTTTTTGAAATAAAGGTTCCTAGAAAATAGGACCAGGAATCACACACATTAAACATTCAAATTAAATAAACACAATTTCCTGACATCCAACTTAGTTCAAGATAAAAATTTATGAGCACATAAAAATAAAAGAAGATGACCGACATGCATAAAGAGAACTAACTTTGCATTTTGAAAACAGGGTTACAAGGCACCGTCGAGATTGTTCTCAAAGTAGTTTTCTTTGAAATTTCTCAAAAAATAATAATGTTTGTTACATATTCCTCGGAATTTAAATGCGTTTGTCATATAGACTAGGATTGGGGCTCCCACAGACCATAAAAGAAATAAGTACAGGAAATAGAACTGTGGAAAGAAGAAGTGGGCGACGGTAGAGAGCAAGACCTGAAAAGAAGAAATTGGAAGTTATCAGTGTTTGGTTAGACATTTCTATTTAAAGAGGCGGAATAACTGGATTGATAAAGAAAGCAGGATGTGATCAGTATAGACTTACTATGATGGTATCTCTCTCCCCCTTTGTTATTTGCTTGTTGTTGTCTTTTTATTGCTCTCATCAATGGTTACTGGAATTGTGCCAACCGCTTGTTGCCCTTCGTCGGTGAGCTTGTCGATTGCCCTTTGGAGGCATTCTTCAATGTAGCTTCTCATGGGGGCCACGTTGATCTCATGCCGGATTTTTATGTTGAAAATCTCGCTTTCTAATTCCCTTAGATCAATAGAAATATGATGCAGAGCATGTTAATTTTCTTCATTTTGTACCGAATGGTCCACTAGCCAGTTGTCCACGTCATCCTCATCATATTCAAGGATGTTGTAAACCGTTTCTAAAGACAACCCCTTAAAAATATCAACTTGTTCATCGAATGCTTGCTTGGTTAAAGGCAAGGAGTGAATGATTAATTTGGGGTCTTGGAACTCATTGGTACTTTCGGCGAAGTCTATTTCGGTCAAATTTCTAAATAATTTGTCTTTCTTTGATACGACTTGTTCACATGATAGGAAAATGAGATGTAGGTTCTTAACTTTCTCTTTCCAGCATGCATTTAATTGTTTGATTCGGTTTGGGGAGGTGAGATCTTCTTCTCTTCTTCTCATTTCTGTCATGTTGGCGACATTGATGCCAAAAAGGACGACCGTGTCTAGATAGAAACCTTCTTCATTTTTTAAATCCACCTGCAAATATTCCTGGAAGGCATGTGCTCTCGTTCCAAAAGAAGCTATACTTTTTTATGTTTCCCATGCTTGAGTAATTAGCTCCATTATTTTCTTGATATTCTTCTCCACATATCCTCTACACGATCTGAGGAGGATGGAGGATCTTTTTAACTTGGTTACAGGGGTGGCAGGCACGGTTATTGCTAAAGGACTGGCAAGCAATGGAATAAGAATCAAAGCTTCCTCCAATTCCTTGATTCGGTCCTTCAATCTGGCATTCTCCGCCTCAAGGCCTCCAATGGAATCATCAAAAGCATCTTCGGTTGCTCGGTGAATTTAGAAGATTTGGGACGGCTGCATTTTCCTAAGGTTAATCTCTGAACGATATTTCCCTTTCTTATTTCTTACATCTCTCTTTTCAATAATTAAATTTTTAGATTCATTGTAAAAAACAACGCTCTTGAATATGAAGGATTCATCTTCGTCAAAAATCTCAGTCTCAACTATTTCCATTAGGGGATTATTGTGGATCGCGTCCTCGGGTTGATCAACGTCGTGGAATATGTTATTCAGATCAGTCTCAAGTTCCATGTCTTCACTTTCAGTTACGGGCTCTTTCGCTTCTTCCACAACGTTTTTTCTCTTCTTCCTCACGGGAAGCTTGTGAGTGTTGATATTATGATAGCTTCGAGAGGTATTTACCTCCACATGTAACCCTGACGAGAATAGGATATTCTGGGAAGCAAGAAGAAACCCTAAAGTATTAAACCTAACCCTAGAAGACAAGTCAGCTCAAGGAAATAATTAATATTAAGTATTTAGCATCCAGAATGAGAAGTCGGCCCAGACAGCTCAGGAAAACAGTATAAATACAAGTAGTCAGACCTCATTTTGTACTAGACAACTCGAAATTTCAGCTGGGAAGAGGTGTGCACTGCAGAAACCGGGCAAGTGTGCAAGTTTGGGGAGCAGCTGCAACCAACAACTGTTGCAATCTGTATTCCTGGTTTAGGCTCGGAATTTCTATTGGTTATGGTTGGACTTTATGATCAGTCTTGGTTATTTTTATGCATTAGTCGTGGTTGGTTATTGGTTTGCTTCCATAATCATTCTTTGTCAAGGTTAAGGTGCTCGAAGGTGGCTTCGGCCTATGGTTGGGTGACAATATTGTTATATTGTTTATGGTTAAATGAGCACATCCATTACTTTATAACAGGTTATGGACCCACACTATCTTCGGACAGTCTAACCGCTGGAAGATAGATTGGGAGGATTTGCTCAGTCACAGTTGCAATTGCAGTTTGTTGCAGCAACGAAACCCTAACCTTCTTGTTGAGGCACCTTAAGTGAAGAGAGTGACCTAATTTCTGGATAGCCTAGTGCGCCCTAGCCTAGCGCATCTTTTGGCACTCTCGGCAAGCTGAGATGTCAAGTTTGAGTTTTTGGTCAAAGTCAAAGGTTGACCAAGTCAAAGCGGTTATGACTTACTCTATAAAGTCAGAAATCAAGATAGAAGGGGCTTCTAACTTCATAGCATGGAAGACAAGGATTGACCTCATCTTTGCCAAGAATAAAGTGTTGGTTATCATGAAAGGAAAGATCGTGGAACCATAGTGCAAAGAAGGAAAAGAGAAGGAACCTCAGAACGTTGCAATTATGGAGAAGTTCAAAGACAGTGACATCAATTCCATGAGTATCATAGTGGACTCTATAAAAGACCACTTGATACCCTACATCTCCCATCTTGACTCATCTAAGAAGATGTATGATGCCCTAACAAACCTCTTCTCAGTGAAAAACATTGGACAAGTAATGAGTCTGAAGAATGAGCTCTGTGACATGAAAATGAATGATGATGACATCATAACATTATACCTTGTGAGAATCTCTCAGTTAAGATATCAGCTACAAGATATTGAAGAAATCATTTCAGAGAAGGAACTGGTAAATATAGTACTCAATGGTCTTCCCAAGACATAGGATGCATTTGCCGCAAGCATGAACACAAGGAAGGAGTATCCCACATTTGAAGAACTTTGGACTTGTTGTGCATAAGAAGAATCAAGGATTAGTGCAAAAGAGAAACCCCAAAAGAAATATGATGATCAAGCCTTCACAACAAGGTTCAAGAACTTCAGGAATAAAAAGAAGTTTGGCTCAAGGAAGAAACCAAATCAAGAGAAAGATATGTCAAAAATACAATGCTTCAACTGTCGAAAATATGGTCACTACAAGAATCATTGTCCCGAGTTAAAGAAATGGAAGGAAACACATGAAGAATTAGTTGCCGAAGAAAGGGAACCCTCAAAGAAGGTCAAGTAAGATAAAACAAACTTCTTCTTCTAAGACAAGGTAACAATATTCTTCATAATTCTTGTACATACCATGTTTACATAGTTTTTGTACATATCTTGCATATCTATTTCTTGGAAGATAAGATATTCAAAGAGAAATAATACCTATGGAAGAACAACAAGATAAGGATTGCTATCATGATGACTACAAGTCAAGAAATACACATGAAAAGATGAAGTACATCAACAACCCCTGGTAACAATTCATGTGGAAGCTATTAACATAAGTAACAGTTGCAAGATAAGATGAAATCATAATCAAACTTGAAGATTCTTGAAAGAAGTAAAAACAAAAAGAAGTCAACAATCAAGAGGAAATTGGAAAAAGAGAAGGCAATAAGGATGCAGACGGAAGCGTGGACTCTCTTAGATGGAGGGAGCCGATTATATAATTCCAAAAGAAGAGCATGCATCAAGCAAGGATTAAGAGGGAGTTAATCCTAAATAATATGATCCATTGAAGTATCTATCCATGTTTCCATTGATGGTAGCAACCATGAAAAGCAACACGTATTCATTTTGATTTTAGAAGAAGTATTCTTCAAGAAGCCTTAAAGTATCCCTGATTGTCCATTCACATTCATGATCCTATGATAAAAGGAAGAAGTTGGAATCTTTAGGGCATGGAACCTACATAAAACTCTATGGACCCAAGAGCTAAAGAGAAACATGAAGAAGAACACGAAGATTCCAAGAGATAAAGAAAATCCAGAACAACCAGTCATGATCCAGAATTGGATCCAAGAGCCAGATGGGGCTCAGAAAGGCCTAAAAATCAAAGTGCTTAGAATCTATTCAAAACAGACATGTGTGTAGGCCTCATAGATACGAACCCAACGCAACTTGAACGGGCTCAAACAGACGTCGTATGCTCCAGATATCGCGATATGTTCATTTTGTCAAACATGCAAAAAAAATGATGACGGTACAGTCCGTACAGTGCCACGTGGCAGCTGATTGTACAGGTCATACGATCGTACAACTAATGTGGCATGGTACGTGGTGATGATGTGGATAGAGGCTGACTAGGCAGTTGATGTGATAGGTGGACCAATCAGGGAGTGACACGGGTCACCACTGCAAGGGTGACACGTGGCACATCCATACTAATGATGTGGCAGGTACGACACGTTGAAGGTACAGTGGCAGGTGACAGGGCATACATGTGGGCATTGCATGGACCAGTCAGCGATTGACGCGTGGCATGTTTTCGGTAAATGGCGTGGTGCCATGTGGCCCAGTCATGGGCTGCCGCATGACACCCATTTATTCGCTTGTTTGTTTTTTGGTAAAATGTTGGACTCTATGAGGTTTGAACCTGCGACCTTGGAGTGGATGAATCACTTCGCAGGGTCAGGATAGCCAGCCCGCCCTTGCTTTGGTTCTTAACCTATTATGTTACCACTTATATTTAAAGTCGAGTGTTGGTTAAATTGGCGGAGGATCGTGTTGGGGCTAGGCCCCAGCCCCTGACGCGGTCCCATGCGACGGTCCCATATAACCATAGGTCCTGACCTTAATCGTTGACATAGATATATGGCAGCTCTCGACGGTTATAACCCCGGATCTCGGTCTTGTGATACACCATGTGCCCTTCGTTTTAATTGTTAGGGCGAAGGTAGGGTTAAGCCCCGTTCAGCCGGGCTAGCCCGCCGACCAAGGGCTTAACCATGGGCTATACTATCGGGGTCTATCCAAGTTGTAAGCACATGGAGTTTTAAAACCGGGACCATATGGCATACAACGTAACCACAAGCTTTGATCCAGGAGCTATACCAACTTACAGGGTGCGTGGAGGTTAGAAGCCATGGCCACATGCACTTTTACCATAAGACCGAGGCTGAGTTAGCAGGGGGCCAGCGTGCCCGAATAGCCAGGGCCACATGGTGACCCTCCATACGACCAGGGGCTCACGAAAAGGGGGTTGGGCCCTATTTATATACAAAAAGTGGATTTCAATACTTTATTGTTATTGAGGAAAATATATGAAATGATCTTACTCAAACATTTTCAGATCCTACTTGGCTATAAAGCAAGATAGACAGGAATATCACCCTATGTTTATAGCCATCAAAACTGATATCCTAATTCACAAGTATTGTTTACAAGTGCTTAGGCTATTTTTTTTTATAATCAAAAGCTTGCTGAAAAAAAATCATTATTTATGTAATTTTCTGAATATATCAGATGTTGAAATAAAGATAAAGACAGAAGTAAAGACACCAAGTTAATAATCAAAACATATGAGACATAAAGCAATTCTTTATTTCATTCCAATTCATCAAATAGATGCCATCTTGTGGATGATAGGCGAGGGAAAGAAAGACGAACTGGATGAATCAGACAAAGTTCTCCTTAGAGCACTTTGTTGGGTTGACAACACAATGTTCCTTCTTCCTATTTGAGAAATAAGATTAATTTCAGGTGATAAGCCTCTTCTTCTTCTAAAAACACGAGAGTCTAAAGACATGAAAGTAAGGCCAAAACTAAAGGAACAAGAAAGCTACTGCTAATTTCTAGGTTGTCTACGTCTAGCTTCCCAACGTTCTTGGGCACTAATATCTCGTTCAATTTTTGCCCATGAATGATTAAGCTCAACACGAGTATTGGCAGTGTCTAAAATGGTGTTGAACAAATTAAAAGCAATGTTGGTCTGATCTTGAAGACCGAGCTCAATATTGGGCTACCTTGCAACATGCACAATCATTAAGAAATAAAACAGTCAAATAATCAATATCAGAAAAAATAGATGTATCGATGCTAATCAAGCATAAAATTAACCAGAGAGATATTGAAGATTTCCCCAGTATGGTCGCCAAATAAATGTTGAGGAAAAGATATGAAATGATCTTACTCAAACATTTTCAGATATTGCTTGGCTAAAGCAAGATAGACGGGAATATCACCCTATGTTTATAGCCATCAAAACTAATATCCTAATTCACAAGTATTTTTTACAAGTGCTTAGGTTGGTTTTTTTATAATCAGAAGCTTGCTAAAAAAAATCATTATTTATGTAATTTTTTGAATATATCAGATGCTGAAATAAAGATAGAGACATAAATAAAGACACCAAGTCAATAATCAAAACAAATGAGACATAAAGCAATCATTTATTTCATTCCAATTCATCAAAGAATCGTTCTTTTTACAAAATTTCATGAGGAAGTTTTGGACCAAAGTCAAACTTAGATGTCCCCAATGAAACATACAAAAGGACTTCTGACAGATAATAAAAAAACTGAACTTAAAAAGCTGGATCAACATGCCACAGATTGTTGCCCACTAGACTCTGCACAATAGCATTTGTCAGTCATGAAAACTAATTCACAAACAGACAAGTCTACACACACTATCAAACATAGATCAACACCTTTGAAAAACAAGTGTCTGAATGATGTAATTCAACCCTGAATCTTGTTGTCTACAATAGGACCCTACTATCATAAAAAAGAATTAGGCTTCTAATGAATTAAGGAATGAATGAAAATTGAATTATCTCAACAACAACTCAAAGAGCAAGCCTTAGTATGGTTCTCCTTCTATTCTCACCTCGTTCCTCCCTTTCCTTTTGCCTTTAAGCAAATTAGAATTGGTTGAAGTAGTTGAACTACTTCATTAGTTAAGTTAACTAAAACTCAACCAACCTTTTAGTTAGGGGGAAAAGTAATAATCATAATAAGGGTTTTTAAATAAATAATAACAAGTAGGTGGGACCCCTTGTGACTCCCTTTAGCTTTTAACAATCACAGCACAACTAGTTAAGTAAACAAAACATCTCTCCTAGTGACTTCAATCATCACATTCATATTTGACAATTTATCTCAATGATATTTGAAATTATTTCCAAAATATATTACTCATATATCCAAAAATAGAATGCTGTCCAAAATTTAAGAAGTCAACTGTTATCATCAATTTATAAATAAAAAACTTAAAATCCACATTTCCCACTCTGAGATGCAATCCTTCCCTTGTTGTTGTTGTCACCTTTTGATTTCTCTAAATTTGCCTTAGGCTGTGGTGAGCCTTTAGGCCTAATCTCGTTGATCACATGAGAGTAATCATCCCTCAAATGCATGCAGGAGGACGCAGATTTATCAGAGTCATTGGAGGGTGAGAAAGGGGCAGCAGTGTCTTTTCCTTTGATAGGTGCATGGCGGGCCTCATTTTTCAACCTTTTACTCACATGGGAAGACTGAATTGGTGAGTGGACAAGGGCAGCCTGGACAATTTGATTGATAGGCGAGGGAGCAGGTAAAGACAAATTGGGCCAGCCACGATGTTGGGAGACTGTCGGGTGGACAATCTCTTTCCATCTGTCATTTTCAGGAACTTCAGGCTGTAGTGAGACATGAAGATGCACGGGGACAACAGGGGCCTGTGGGGCTTGGAAGGGAAGCCTTTCAGAGCTAGGTTGGACCACTCCTTGTCCAATCCAATTAAAAAACATAGCTTGAAATAGCTGGCCTAACTCTTGCGAGTCAACATCAAAGTGTATGGAGAATCTTGGCCTTCTAGGGCCCCTGTTCCAATTACCTCTTCCTCGGTTACCTCTGCCATGGCTACCTCGGCTGAAAAAACTCATTCCTGTATGCATAATTGATTAGCAAAAAGTTTTTTTAACAACCATACATGACAACTCCTTTTAAAATATGAAATAAATTTTGGCTCAACAACATATCAGACTCATGCAATCCAATCCATACAAATTGTTTAACCATTGTCAATGAGCACAGGTGAAGAAAGGTTATGGGATATGTGAGGGGTTGTATTGAGCGAAAAATGTTAAAATGAGGGGGAAAAGATCATGGTTACTGTTCACAGACAACAAACAATCAACTGTAATGTAAACCAAATAACATATCATTGTAATCCATCCCTCTGATTTGAAACTGTCATAATATAGAGTTCCTCTTAACTGTAATTAAATTTTAGGAACATGGAGTGGGTAATGAATATGGGAAGGAAAGGGAATTGTAATTAGCGAAAAATGAAATAATGGTAGGGGAAAAGAGCAGATACTGTTAATAAAATCAATTAAGTAATCCATAAAACAATTTTGTATTTAATGCAAACGATCCAACACTAACCAAACACTTACTATGTATAATTTAACCATTATTGTGTGTTAAACTTGCTCATTGTTCACATTTAAATCCTTAACACTTTTAATTAATACAGTGCCATCTTACTAAAAAACAACATGCCTTCCAAACAACCTGTATAAGAATTTTGTTCCCTCTCGCTTCTTCCATTTAATATTTAAAACAATTTCAATGAACACAGAGTCATCTATTTCAGCTATGCTCAACATCAAAACCATCAACCGTTGTCCATAAATTATTTCCTCAAATCAAATACAGACACAAGTTCTTTTAAAATTGTGCCCTATTCTTTTAAAATTATGTCCTATTCTTTTAAAATTATGTCAAAGCTAGAAAGAGAGTGTATGTCTCAACAAATTCTGTTCTTTGAACTTCTTTGCATAATTCAGAGTATGAATAACTTAAGAAATACAATGGAAACAAATTACAGTGAATAAGAAAAACATCACCACCAAGATTGACACATGAATCCTGTAACTGTTGTGACTGTATTATTGGATTGATGAAATACAGAAGGCTCTGTGAGCTCTGATACAAGATTAAATCATGGACCCTCATTGATCAACCCCTTGTACATTTGACTTGTTACAATATATAGAACAAACTCTCCCCGGGCTCAGGAGGTCGAATTCAACCACCTCAGCCAAAAATAGAAATAAATCCCTGAAAATATTGAACTGTCCGTCATGAAAGACAGGTCGAACTGCTGAAAAAAGGGGTCAACTCAGACATTTATTTATCCTCAACGGTAACACCCATGTATAAACTTAAAGAGGTTGTTTTATATGAGAATGTGCTGGACAAAAACCTCTTTTGGTTTTTCCAAATTCATCTCCAGCTCGCCGAAACGACTCCCGCAAAATCATGACTAAAACAGGGAAAAACGAAAAACTGAAAAAAGGGGCTGAAAGATGGCTTCGATTCTCCCAACTGTTGGCACCTATGTAGAATATGGGAGAGGTTATTGTTCTTCAGCCCGTGCTGAACAAAAATCTCTCTCAGATTTTGAAAATTCATCCCCGTTTGCCCAAAATCCTTCCCGGAAGTCGACTGGTCAAAACTGGCAAAAAAAACAGTTTTGTGAATTTGGGGGGGGCGGTTTTTCAAGGGGGAAGGTGGTTTTCGGACCCCCCTCCTGGGGTGGTAAGTGGTATTGGAAGGGGGGGTCCGAGTTCACCATGCGGTGACAAGTGTCCCTCCCAATACCACTTGCTCGGACCCCCTTGGTGTTGATGTGACGGGAGGGGGGGGGGGGTTCCAAGCTATACGAGAAATGTCATGGGTAGACTTAGGATAGATTAAGTTTTTGATTTTTCTTTTATGTTTTTTAAATTTTTGTATTTACATTTTATTTATTATGTGTTTTTTAATTTAGTTTTTTTTTTTAAGTTTTTTATTTTTATTTTGTTTTAATTTATGTTTATTATATTTATGTTTGTTTTTTAATTTGTTTTTAATTATATGTTTTCTTTAATTTTAATTTGTTAATATTGTTTTATTTTATTTTTAATTGTTTTTAATTAATTTTTGATTAATCAAACATTAACCTAGTTACTAACTTTAAACAACTAACTTAATTATTAATTAATAATTAATTAATTATTAACAAGTCTAACATGGCTTTATAAATCTAACTATACTAAATTTAATTACTAACATTATTAACCTATTGTCTTTTTTCCTAAGTTGGTTTATTCATGCAGGGATAAAATTGTCGAAGGGGTGAAGAAGTGAAGGGTGAGGGACTGAAAGGCGCAACAGTGGATGAAGAATGCAACAGGGTGATGAAGGATCGGGCGAAACAGATGTGGGGGGGGGGGGGGGGGNAATCAACCGAGCTTAGCAAGTCGGATGTCTTCATCACGGGAGCAACACCAAATAAGCAGCTGAAGAATCAAGTTACCTATGATTATAAGACCCCAACATAGGCTCCACTTGGGGATGGAGGCTCTTTAAGGAGGTGACAAGAACCACTAAAATCTGAACATGCAGACCAGTGCTTTATTCGTTAGGCCATGGAGTCACTGCAGCTACAATCTTCGAGCAGGCTCAAATTTGACCGAACACTGAACTAGATACTATCAACTGCAAACTCTATTGGAAACCATACAATACTAAAAAAGATGCTCAAATGACTGAGCTTATTCAAAACTGCTACCTACCCTACACTACTGATAATTTTGTTGTTCTAAATGATACAATAATGCCAGTGCAGCCAGTCAAGCAACTGCTCTAATAACTCTGCTCTTTCAATGTTTTCAATCAATATCAGAAATAGAACTTGCATATGCATCATGAACTGCTTTCCATCCTGATCTTCACAACACAAAGTTCTGGGACTGTGGACAATTCCATAAACTTTGAGAATCAATGGGTATTCTGAAAAGAATAGCTCCTCCATATAGACAGCTATAGGATCATGATAAACATGACCTATCTCTTGATATTCAAATTTATCCATTTCAACTTCGTGATCTGATAATGCATATATACCATCTATATCATTTTTCACATGTTGATTTATCTGTGGTTTTTCTAATGAATTTTGAGAAAAAAACTAATGTTGAATCAAAACATAGAAATGATTGTCTAACCATGTCTAGATCATAGTTTATTTTCAACTCATGACTGGCAAATGAAAAATGATTTTGACAACACAGGTCATCCAATCGATCAACTATTGGATCCTGAAAAGACTGACAAGACTGTTGCATTGATTCAAATGAAATTTCCTGACTTTCTATGTGTTTATCCTTCAACATCTGTTCAAGAGCCTCCTTCAAAATTTGAAATGAATTATAACCTAATGGTACAGAATTACATTCCACGGATTCAAATTTTTCTTTGGGCTCTGAAATTTCATCCGGGGTTTGAAACTCAGAGGGACTTGGTGAGTGCAACCCCAGGTCTAAAACAACCTCCATGTCATCAATGACATCATTCACTGATCCATCAGAAGATTTTCCTTCTTCACTATTTACAACTGGTTTAGAATTATCTCTCAGAAATTTAAAAGAGGAGAAACATAAAGGTAAAGTATGTACACTTGCTCCGAGATCTTCTGCATTTTGATCATTGATGTCATAATAGCTATATACATACTGACTGTCCTGCTTGAATTGCAACTGATCTTCTTCTTCCCAACAATGAAATGAAATGTCATCAAACATACACATCATATCAGTTGATGGCTCTTCAACAAGTTGAGTTGGAACTTCATCTTTGACTACGTTGTGAATTTAATACATGAAACAATCATTATCCAATCCATGATACCAAGGATGAGAAGAAAAGTGTTTGGGGACATTGATCCTTGTCTGTTATGGAACTATTGGAACATATGATCTTTGAACAACAAGTTTATCTTTCCTGCTAATCGTCTGCATCATCTCTTTTACAGTGTTTGCGAGGACATCTAGTTTCGCTTCTGAAGATGTCATCCGTTCCTTTTCTGTTCTATCTTTCTCTTTTGCCCTTAGCTTGGACCTTTTGTTCAGCAAGTTAGTTTCCACATCAATTGCAAACTTTTGCATTTCTTCAAGGGTTGCAATGTTCCTTTCTCTTAATTGGAATGCCATCTCAGGATCGAAGGCATCTGGGAAATGCAAGTGAGTTGATCCTAGGGGTGGCCTTATATCAACAGGTATTGAATGATACACCTTATTGAACCTAGCTAAAAAATGTTGCACTGTTTCCCCGGGCTGTCTTTTCAAGTGGTCATACTCTTCTAGGATGAAAAAGACATTTCCCATGATCACCCATCTATCCAGGAAAACTTGAAAA
The DNA here is from genome assembly GCA_009831015.1 of Picea engelmannii. Taxonomy (NCBI): domain Eukaryota; kingdom Viridiplantae; phylum Streptophyta; class Pinopsida; order Pinales; family Pinaceae; genus Picea; species Picea engelmannii. The sequence continues at coordinate 324,678 of ML777112.1, forward strand.
CTTGCGTAAATTAATGAAAATTGTCAATGCTTGCAGCTGGAAGATTATTAAACCGATTTTTAACTTTACCTTGAAATGATAGGGCAAACATTCTGATGCAGACATCATCATCTTCCACCTCAAACAGATCAAGAAAATCCTCAAGACTTTGGATATGCTTTTCAACAATGATCTTCACATTTTCTCCATCAAACCTAGGCATATTATTGGTGTAATTGGCAGGGAGGTCATGGAGAAAAGGAGGCAAGTCTAGGGGTTTGTATCTATCTGAGATTTTTGCAGGTACAGGAGGTAAAGAAATGGTCTTATAGCTAACTGGAATTTCAACAATTGTAGGAGATAAAGCAGGAGGTTTGTGTCTCACTGGGCTATCTACGGATATTGGAGTGTGTACCAGAGTTATAGGTAAAGGTTGAATCCTTTGAGGTTCTTCAGCTTGAAACTGATCATTATGAATTTCAACAATAAATTCTTGACCAAGATTATAATAGGAGAGAATATAATTACAGATAAAACCAACAATGTCTTGAATACAATTTGAACTTGAATACCTGATCTTTCCGGATTGCTTTATGATGTTTTAGTTTCTTCCTCCAATGGAGTCTTCGAATTGGAACGGATCTGGTGCTGATTGGATTCGGTAGGTGAAATATTTCAGCCTTCTTGTGTCTGGTCACTGTCCACCATCAATGATCAGATCTAGAACTTGAAGTGCACTACTGGAGAAAGTTCCCCAGTATGGTCGCCATTATGTTAGCACCCTGTAATTTCCCAGGCTGAGGAGGAAATAGGTAGGGGTAACCACAAAACCACTTGGAGTCGAGGATCTATCCCTCCAAGACTTAGAGAGGGATATCTTTGTCTGATACAACTTTATTTGAAGGGGATGTTAGGTTATTTATGAAGTATAAGGTTTGTTTTTAAGAATTGGGTAGGGGCAGAGAAGAGGAACCATTGGGCAATGGAGTCACAAGTTGAGTTTCAATCAAAGGCAATTTCTACAATTAGTATCACAGGGCAAGGTAGGAATTCTTGTTGGATTCTTTGAGTTTGATTTTGGATTTGGAGGAGAAGATGAGAGGACCAGGCAATAACAGGGCAATCAAGAATCCTGAAATTAACCATTAAACAGAAAACATTGAAAATTATGTCAAAGCTAGAAAGAGAGTGTATGTCTCAACAAATTCTGTTCTTTGAACTTATTTGCATAATTCAGAGTATAAATAACTTAAGAAATACAATGGAAACAAATTACAGTGAATAAGAAAAACATCACCACCAATATTGACACATGAATCCTGTAACTGTTGTGACTGTATTATTGGATTGATAAAATACAGAAGGCTCTGTGAGCTCTGATACAAGATTAAATCATGGTCCCTCACTGATCAAGCCCTTGTATATTTGACTTGTTACAATATATAGAAAAGACTCTCCCCAGGCTCAGGAGGTCTAATTCAACCACCTCGGCCAAAAATAAAAATAAATCCTTGAAAATCTTGAACTGTTTGCTATGAAAGACGGGTCGAACTGCTGAAAAAAAAGGGTCAACTCAGACATTTGTTTCTCCACAATGGTGACACATGTGTATAAACTAAAAGATGTTATTGTATATGAGCATGTTCTGGACAAAAACCTCTTTCAGTTTTTCTAAATCCATCTCCAGCTCGCCGAAACAACTCTCGCAAAATCATGACTAAAACAGGAAAAAACTGAAAACTGAAAAAAAGGGGATGAAATATGGCTTCGATTCTCCCAACTTTTGGTACCTGTGTAAAATCTGGGAGAGGTTATTGTTTTTCAACCTGATCTGAAAAAAAACCTCTCTCGGATTTTGAAAATTCATCCCCGTTTGCCCGAAATCCTTCCCGGAAGTCGACTGGTCAAAATTGGCAAAAAAAAATGGTTTTGTGAATTTGGGGGGCGGTTTTGCAAGGGGGTAGGTTGTTTTCGGACCCCCCTAGAGTGGTAAGTGGTATTGGGAGGGGGGGGTCCGATTTCACTATGCGGTGACAAGTGTCCCTCCCAATACCACTTACTCAGACCCCCTTGGTGTTGATGTGACGTGAGGGGGGCGGGGGGTCCGAGCTATACAGAAAATGTCGTGGGTAGACTTAGGATAGTTTAAGTTTTTGATTTTTGTTTTATGTTTTGCTTTCTGTTTTTATTTTATTTTTGTATTTACGTTTTTTTTAATTTAGTTTTAGTTTTTTTTTAATTTATGTTTATTATATTTTTGTTTGTTTTTTAATTTGTTTTTAATTATATGTTTTCTTTAATTTGTTAATATTGTTTTATTTATTATTTTAATTGTTTTTAATTAATTTTTGATTAATCAAACATTAACCTAATTACTAACTTTAAACAACTAACTTAATTACTAATTATTAATTAATTACTTATTAACAAGTCTAACATAGCTTTATAAATCTAACTATACTAAATTTAATTACTAACATTATTAACCTATTGTCTTTTTTCCTAAGTTGGTTTATTCCTGCAAGGACAAAATTGGTGAAGGGGTGAAGAAGTGAAGGGTGAGGGACCGAAAGGCGCAGCGGTGGATGAAGGATCCAGTAGGGTGATGAAGGATAAGGCGAAACAGATGGGGGGGGAATGGAATCAACCAAGCCTAGCAAGCCAGATGTCTTCATCACGGGAGCAACGCCAAATAAACAACTGAAGAATCAAGTTACCTATGATTATAGGACCCCAACACAACCAACCGATACGATGCACTGTATCCATAAAACATACACAATGGACAACCAAAACACAATCATCACTATTTAAAATTGCAATAATCATGACTGGCAATTTAAACACACAGTAACAACAACCATCATTTCAACTTAACCATGATGTAGGAAACACGCAGACCACGCATAATGCAAGAAGCATTTATGTGCCTTAATCAAACCATAAAATAATGTTGAGTTAACAATCCAACTGTTACAACACAAGAGGCAGTGACTGTGTGCCCATTTAATTTCTCAAATCAACCAATTAACCATGATGAGCTATTGATTCAACTGTTATAATAAATAATGCAGCGACCAAATACCAATAATCAAAACCACTGTCAATGTTATTCCATCAACTCTGTAATTAACTCGATTAACAGGGATGAACCAATAATCAACCCCACTGGCAATACTACCCAACAACTATAACAGTCAACCAGATAACCGACAGAGTGTAACTGTTGAATTAATCAAAACCGGGCTCGGCACAAACAAAAATAAGAAAATAGTCAAGGGGTCGTTCGATCATTGAAACACAAGGAGACTAGAGTCGACCATATCAACAACATGTGAGAACCCTTCGAAACAACACGGTGGACACACAGGCCATATAACCATTAACTTGTATGACAGGGTGACAATTCACACCAGGTAGGAGAGACTATGAACAGAGGAGCAGAGGCTCCTTACTGGCCAGTAATAACCCCGAGAACACGCATGGGCATAACCCTTGTGGTTTTCCCCAAAAAACTGAATAGTGCTGATATAAATTCAGAGCTCAGGTAATAGGAACCAACCCCAAGCAAACGTCTTGCCATAATCGCCACCATAACTAACTGTGTAGAGACCAATAATATAAAACGAGCCCACGACCAGGTGCAAAATGATATGCAGTGACCCAAAGGAAGTTCAATAATTACATATCAAACTCCATAACAATAAATACGACCAGGGATGGTTACAAGGGTTGTGTGGAGACGACCAACAAGTCTGGACCGAATGAAACCCTCCAACAAAAACCTATAAAGACAACAATGAACCTTTATGGCTTCCACCACACATAATAATCAATGGAATCGTGACTTCAACCATCCAATATTTTCATTTGCAATGAATAACACACAACAACCATTCCGGAGAAACATCACGAGTTTACACAGTTGCCAGCCTTAAGAAAAACACAAACCAATACATCACCGAGCCAACATCTATTTCATAAGCAGAGCGAGTTTATGGATGGCGAAAAAAAAACATACCTGTAACCAAATAGCCTTAAAAATGCGAGCTTGGTCGAGCAGTTCCTCCTCGCCTGAATATTCGGAGCTTAACCACAACGAAAAACAATTGAGCAATAGCCAAGCTAGGGTGATGGCCAGTGGAAGAGGTATGGAGTGACGTGCAGTAAATGCACATCGCTTCCATGCTCTACTCATTCAATTTCTTAGTACACGCCAACCAACCATCAATTAATCTATTCAATTAATCCATGCATCGAAACTAACATCCATTACTTGTTAATTGCGCCACCCGATCCATACTAACCAATGTCCAAAACCATAACATATATCGCATGCGCTCCATAAAACTCAATAACATCGTATAGCCACTAACATACACTAACATTGCTAGTTAGGACTAACATCAACCTTTTTAAATTTCAAATGCATATAGTGTAGCATAGTATAACATAGTTTAGTTTCTTCTCCTTAGATTTTTCATAGATCTCTTTTCTATTGCTTTTATTTCTTGTTATAACTGACATGTGTCTTGTGCAGGTACAACATGTGACGATTCATGGCTTAAATAGCAATGCCATAACCGTGAATATAAGCCAATCATTCATAAAATTTAGAGCTTAGAGTAATGAAACCCACACATAGCATGCATTATCCATCTGGCATCATGTCGCAAATAAAACCAAGATTTCATCATTCATCATGTAGAACCCTGTAAGCAGGGTCGAACAACAACATAAATATCAAATAAGAACCTGATCTGATCCTCCAATTTACAAGGGGGTCCCACCTACTAGTATTATATATATCATTGGCTTATAAATAATGGCTTTAGCAATACTTTGCGGGCGAAATCCTCGTTGTGATTTTTATCGTCAACAAACTAGCGACTCCACAGGGAAATTTGTTTTCAACGGATTTAGAACTCAGAACACATGGTTTTGTAGACCAAGAAGAACAGATCAAGAAGATATAACCAGGAAGATTATGCAACAGGGGGAAGTGAGCGAATTTAATGGAAAAATGACCAAGAATTTGGGAATAACTCATGAAAAATGTTAAGTATGAGGGGGTTTATCCATGTATGCATAATCATTGAACCAGGATCTGCTCTTTACTTCAATAGAAAAATCATGGACTTGCTCTTTTAAATTCTCAATTGGATGAAGAAATGGAAAGCAAAAGTGGAAGATAACCAATTCATTTATAAGACAACAGTGAAAACATATAACAAATCCAATTATGCTTTTAGGGGGAACATAGTAACATCTGTGTAAGCTTGATTGTTATTGACTAACAATATCTTGCAGGAGTGTCATTGTGGTAGAACCAATCCAACATCTTATTCTTGACCAAAATCAATTAAAAGATGAAAAAACAATAAAAATCATAACAAAAATAAAATTGCAAAATTTAAAATAGCAGAAATAAAATGACAGAAATGTAAAAGCAGTAGGAAATTGTTAAAAACAGAAAGCAGAAATCAAACTACTGTAAAAGCAAAAATGAAAAACAGTGGAAAAATGAAAGCAGAGCTAGTCTACTAATATACAAAAAATCCAAACAACGTTAAAACTTTTCAAGTTGGTTCCACGTAATGTTTCAAGTGAGAACCGTTAGTGTTGTAGGAGAATAATCACTCCTTTAAGACTTTTAGAATGTAAGAGTTAGTACCTAGGACAAAAGTGATTTTGAAGGGACCCAAAAATAACACTTGAAACTTTGAGGTAATTAACATCCCTTTAACATATATAATTAGATCATCAAGACAGATATGAATATCGATCAATTCATCAAGAGTTATTTTTATAGGTCTTTTAAAAGTGGTACTTGCATCAGGTAAGCCAGAAAACATACGTTCATAAGTCACGGTACCCCAATTAGTGATAAAGGTGGTTTTATATTTATCTACCCTTTTTACCTTGATTTGATTGTAACCGGAAAAACAGTCAAGTAAGGACATCATTTGTGACCCTGCAACTTGCTGCAAAATCATTTCCATGTTAGGGAGAGGAAAGTGATCTTTTATACTAGCCCGATTTAATGCACGAAAATCAATGCATAATCTGATCTGACCAGTTGTTTTCCAAGCAGGAACCAAATTGGAAACCCATTCATAATACTTGACCGGAAAGATGATTCCAGCCTTCAAGAGTTTTTCCAACTCCTTTCGAATAGTTGCTTCCAGTGCAGGGTTGATCGGTCTTTGTTTTTGCCTAACTGGTTTTATGCCTTCCTTGATGGGAATGGCATGTTGTATAAGACCATGATCAAAACCACGAAGATCCTCATAAGACCAAGCAAAAACATCTTGAAATTAACCAAGTAGCTCGACAAACTTCATTTTCTCTTCATCAAAACATTGGGCACCTATTTTAACATTCTTTGGAGACTCGAGTGTCCCAATGTTCAAGGAGATGGTTTCACCCACCTCCCTTTTCGACTCCTCTTCTTTATGTTTCTCCTTATTGCCTACATCACTCGATGAAAACAAACTCTATAGGGGAGTCAAGCCTTTAGGAATCTTGTTATCTTCTATGGATATGATTTCCTCGGCCTTATAGGGTTCATTTTGAAGGAAAGCACAGATGTTCACATCGCTAGGGAAGACCTGCCAAGATTCTATATTGTCAGGGATATGTGGACGATATAGAGATTGAAAAGTACAATCAATTCTATGTGGCAAAAGTTGTCGATTAGGAGAGGCTACAAAAACAACTAGCCGATCAACCATTGAGTTCAATTCCCTCTTAAAATGAGTGATGTTGAAAGATAATAGGTTCGAGATAAGTGCCTAAACAGTTTGGGTATATCGTTTCATCAACTTATTGCTAGGAGAGTATATCTTACATACAAGGTTCACAACAAGATCAAAATTCCCAAAAACTAAAAGGTGACCACAACCAAGATTATAGGCGTTTTCAATGCCTAATAATAAAGCTTCAAATTCAGTGACATTGTTTGTGCAAGCAAACTCCAACCTGTAAGAAAAGTTATGAATTTTCCCCACAGGAGATTACAAGATTATGCCAGCTCTGTTACCTTCACTAGAGCATGAACCATCAAAGTGCACGTGCCACATACCATCATCTAAATCAATTTGTTCCAAGGGAATGTTATCCTCCTCAACAAAGATGGAATACACTCCTAGATCCTCTTCGATATAGTTTACATTAGGTTGTGGGACACTTTCTATGTAAAGTGATATTCGTCCCTCTCTAAGGACTATAATGTTTTTACCATTCTGAGGAACGGATAAATGTGTTCTATCGAGTGAGAGGTATCCACTAGTCAAAGCTTGCCAATCTCTTCCCAAGATGATCGAGTAATTTCTTATTGGCATGTCAATTACCTGAATGTTAAGGGTTGTCCTTATTCCAGGGTGTGCGCATAAAACTAAGGTCACATCTTTAATCTCGCCTACAGTTGTTTGTTGTAGACTATTATAAGAGAGCATGCTTCGGACGTTTTCATTTGTACAATACAAGCCTAGATCTTCCATAATAATATTCGACATCACACTTGGGCCCAAACCGCCATCAATGAGGAAACAATGGGCGATTTTATTCATAATCTTTACAGAAATATAAAAAGGGGGATTTTTTTACAGGGTATTTAAAGTTATGTACACCTACTTTATTTACAAACAAATCCTCTTCATTCACCTTTTCAGAGAGGTTGGCTACACCGGAAGCATTTCCTTCCAAGAATTGTTTTAGATGCCTCTGTTGTTTAGGAACAACAACCATGTCCAGGAGGATGGCATCTGCTTTGATATTGGCCAACTAATTTAGAATATTGTATTTGGAAGAGGGAAGAGGGGAAGTTGTTCCTTGACTGTCAGGAACCTGAACCGTAACAGTTGGTGATAATGAGCTTGGTCTAGAAGAATTGCGAGGAGGATCATATTTGCCTTTGGGAGCATAGGATTTGTTCCTAGTATTGATGATCATGATATCTTCTGGCTCTGCAAAATCTAGGACAACGATGGTAGTTTCTGGTCTTTTACCAAATATCTTATCTCTGGCACTCTTCCTTACCTCACATGTGGCTTCCTCATGGTGTTCCTCGCAAAAGTTACACCAACTTCGAGGCAAGATAACTTTAGGCTGAAAATTATTTTCAATTGGATTTCTAAAGTGGGGTGCAGAAGAAGATGAAGCTTCAGGGTTGAGAGGGGAGACAATCCCTTTTGCTCATATGCTATCATACGATTATTCATATCTTGTACTAGTTGTAAGAGGGTGGACATGTCTGTCTATTTAACCAATTCTCCCTAGGGAAGACATGTTCTTTCGAGCTATTCTTCATACTCTAAACAAGTATGCAGAGCGGAACTGAGGTTATCAATGGCTTTTCCCTCAAGACTATGACCATAGGGGGAAGTTAATGCATTGTAGTAATGCATGAAAGCGGCTTGGTTCTGAGGTCAAATGAGTTCAGGGATTTGATTGTATAGCTTAGTGAAACACAAGTTGAAGGACTTGATGGTTTCACCATCCTTATAGGCGATGTTATTGTACTCCCGTAACTGCTTAGTTGGGATTTTAGATTGCCCATAGGTGGATCTAAACCAATAGACTAATTCCTCCCAAGTAGACAGAATCTTAGGAGGAAGGTCAAAGAAATCAGGCGCAGCCTTTCCTTCCAAGGAATTGACGAATAAGTGCATGCAAGTATCATTGTCATTTTCTCGTATGTTGTGACAGGCATTAGAAAATACCACCGGGTGTTCGTTTGTAGTGACAATGTTATTTTCCAAAAACCTAGGGAGATGCTCTTTGAATTTAGGAAGTGGACGAGTAGCAGGTGCTAGGTTAAGAGGAGAGGACACATGCCACGGTGTGGTCGTGGCGTCTTCTTCAAACTGAAAAAGCCCATACTTTTTAATGGCCTTGGTGGGATTTGTGGTAGATTGGACAGGGATATGGTGGCTATATAAGTTACCAATTATTGATGAAGCTGAAGACTGAGAAGAGGAAGCACTTCCAGTGCCACCAAAGCCACCACTAGATGCCATATTGTGGATGATAGGTGAGGGAAAGAAAGGCAAACTGGATGAATCAGACAAAGTTCTCCTTAGAGCACATTGTTGGGGTTGACAACACAACATTCCTTCTTCCTATTTCAACAATAGGATTAATTTCCAGTGATAAGCCTCTTCTTCTTCTAGAAACATGAGAGTCTAAGGACATGAAAGTAAGGCCAAAACTGAAGGAACAAGAAAGCTACTGTTGATTTCTAGGTTGTCTACATCTAGCTTCCCAACGTTCTTGGGCACTAATATCTCGTTCAATTGTTGCCCATGAATGATTAGGCTCAACACGAGTATTGGCAGTGTCTAAAATGGTGTTGAATAAATTCAAAGCATTGTTGGTCTGATCTTGAAGACCATGCCCAATATTGGGCTGCCTTTCAACAGGTACAATCATTAAGAAATAAAACAGTCAAAGAATAAATATCAGAAAAAATAGATGTATCGATGCTAATCAAGTATAAAATTAACTAGAGAGATATTGAAGATCTCCCCAGTATGGTCGCCAAATAAATGTTGAGGAAAATATATGAAATGATCTTACTCAAACATTTTCAGATCATGCTTGGCTAAAGCAAGATAGACAAGAATATAACCCTATGTTTATAGCCATCAAAATTGATATCCTAATTCACAAGTATTGATTACAAGTGCCGGGGTTGTTTCTTTTATAATCAAAAGCTTGCTGAAAAAAATCATTATTTATGTAATTTTCTGGATATATCAGATGTTGAAATAAAGATAGATACATAAGTAAAGACACCAAGTCAATAATCAAAACATATGAGACATAAAGAAATCCTTTATTTCATTCCAATTCATCAAAGAATCGTTCTTTTTACAAAATTTCCTGAGGAAGTTTTGGACTAAAGTCAAACTTAGACGTCCCCTATGAAACATACAAAAAGACTTCTGGCAGAAAATAAAAAAAACTGAACTTGAAAAGATGGATCATGTTTCCACAGATTGTTTCCCACTAGACTCTGCACAATAGTCTTTGTCAGTCATGAAAACTAATTCACAAACAAACAAGTCTACACAGACTATCAAACGTCCTCGATGAAACATAGAAAACGACTTCTGACAGAAAATAAAAAAAAAATGAACTTGAAAAGCTGGATCAACTTGCCACAGATTGCTGCCCACTAGACTTTGTACAATAGCCTTTGTCAGTCATGAAAACTAATTCACAAACAGACAAGTATACAACAACTATCAAAGATAGATCAACACCTCTGAAAAACAAATGTATGAATGATGTAATTCAACCTCAAATCTTGGTGTCTACAATAGGACCCTACTATCATAAAAAAGAATTAGGCTTCTAATGAATTAAGGAATGAATGAAAACTGAATTATATCAACAAAAACTCAAAGAGCAAACCTTAGTATGCTTCTCCTTCTATTCTCCCCTTGTTTGTCCCTTTCCTTTTGCCTTTAGGTAAATTAGAATTGGTTGAAGTAGTTGAACTACTTCATTAGTTAAGTTAACTAAAACTCAACCAACTTTTTAGTTAGGGGGAAAAGTAATAATCATAATAAGGGTTTTAAAATAAATAATAACTAGTAGGTGGGACCCTTCTTAAACAACTGGCTTAGGTTGATGGATTGTTGATTGTCATTGATGTCAACTATTGGAGAATGATATTGTAGATTGATGTCAACCCTTGGAGAAAGTCCGGTAGCAAATTCTGGTAGAAAAAAGGTTTGGGTAATGGACTCAAGTTTTTTTGATGTAAAGATGACTCATTATTGTCTTGTCATGGTTGATAATAAGTACAAATGGATGAACTCCAAAGTGGTCCCCTTATGGTGAAAGCCCTCACTGGAAGACGCTTTGCGGATTGAGTTGTCCTAGAAGTATGGTGAGAGAACCCATGGTTATTTGTGGAATAATGAGATGAAGGTAAGTTAAACTATCCTATATGGATAGTGCTTGTCATTCCATTTCCAGTGGTATGTGGAACGTCACATAAATCCTCACGGTTAGAGAGTTATGGCCATGAGAAGTTGGAGAACCCAGGTTTAGGTAATGGAACCAAGTTTGTTTGATGGATAATGGTATGAGTTTTGATATATTTGTAGGTGATACTATTCTATATGGATAGTAAATTTCATACCATTTCTGGTGGTATGTGGAACATCACATAACTCCTCATGGTTTGAGAGTTATGGCCTTACGAAGTTGGAGGACCCTCATATGTCATCTAGAAGCCTCAAAAGGTCAAAGTAATCAAAGTGGTTTAAGAGATTTTAAAAGGTAAATAATAAAGTGAAGTGACGAGTGTACTATAATTCAAAGTGAATACAAAATAAATTATTTAAATAATAAATTTAATGGAGAAATTAAAAGTGGGTTAACCCTAAAATAAGGAAAGTGGGCAAAGTGACCTAGAAGATGTTTTTAAGGAAGCTACTTGGAGAGTATAAATAAGAGGCAAAACTCTCTCATTTTATATCACACTTGAGAATATTGAATATATATAGGTGTATGAGGTAAACAAACTATTTCTAAGTCGAATTTCAGAGGGAAGGTGAAGAAAAGAAGGCCGGAATTCAAGGGAGGATAAATTATTTCGATGATGCTTTCTAAGGTATGTTATTTACAGGTCATCTCACCATTTTTGCAATAAATTTGTTTCTAGAATGATTCAGACTGTGAAATTGATATTCCATTGAGAAAACATATCCAAGTATCTGTGGTAAAAAAATCAGCTTTTGGGTCGTTGAATTTTTGGAGTTACACTCCGTGGAAAATAGGGTTTGTGGCTAGTCCTGAAACTAGTCTAAAACAAGTGTTTCGGGTAAAAACGTTATAACTTCTTCATAACATATCCAAATTCAGTAAGACCAAATGTGTTACTTAGAGTACAGTCTGTAGTATTTTGTCTAACATTTTCGGATCCATTCAACAAATATCATGTGCGGGGCACACTCTATAAGGCCGCTCTATAGAATAAGCCAGAATTCATCAAGGTATGCCATTTTTGCTATAACTCCTTTTTTGAGAGGTTTCAAGTAGTGAAACTTGAAGGAATTGCATAAAACACACTGAATAACATTGCGTATCATTTTCAAATCTTTATTCATTACAGATACATGGTTATGATTATTTCAAGTTAGGGTTGTTGACTATTCCAAAACTAGTCATGTGAGACTAAAGAAAAATTTGATGAAAATGTTAGTCTCTTGTTGTTAAAGTTAAGGAAGGTTTGCAGGTATGTGATCATATACACCAAGTCTATTATAGAGTTACAAATCATATTTGGATGATGAAATTGATGAGGCCATTTGGTTGAGGTACATGTCGGGTACATGTTTGAGACAAGTAGTTGATGAGTTGGCACATACATGAGGTGTATAGTTGATGATGTTGGTACAGCTTGATGAGTCATAGTTAATGAGTAGTTGATACATGATTGGTACATACTTGGTACATGATTGGATGCACTTGTTAGTAGTATTGTTGACACATGGTTTATGGATGATGTAGCATACTTGTATTATTAGAAGCACATATTGATCTTGGTGATGATTACGAGTTGTTGTGTTATGCTTGGTTGATGCACTTCTTTGAGAGTTGTCTTGGTGATTGATATTGGTGAGTAGATCTGATTTGGTTGATAAGATTGATGAGACAAGTTGTTGTGATAGGTTGTTTGGACAAGTTGTTGTGACAGGTTGTTGTGACATGTTATTTGTACAGGTTTGGTGCATGGTTGATGCACTTGTTCATGGTACAGGTTGAGGTACAGGTTGGTGCATGGTTGATGCACTTTTTTATGGTACATGTTGATTACAGGTTGTTTGGTACATGTTGGTGCATGGTTGATGTACTTGTTTATGGTATAGGTTGATTACAGATTGAGGTATAGGTTGATGCATGGTTCAGGTTATTTGGTGCAGGTTGATTGGTATAGGTTTACAACAGTATATCTCACAGTGATAGTGTGACAGTGGTTCCATCATTCTACTTGTACATTAGGGCGGTTGGATGGGGCAAGGACAGGTGGTTGTAGCCACCTTCCGGTTGTAGCCATAGAACATAAGGGGTTGTATCCTCCTTCTGGTTGTAACTAGAGAATTGAGGAGTTGGAGCTTCCCTCAGGTTGTAGCCTGAGAAACTAGGGGGTTGGAGCCTCCTTCCAGTTGCAGCTAGAAAAAAAAAGGAAGTTGGTGCTTCCAATGAATGTAATTCTTCAAGACATATAAGAAAAAACATTATGTGGTTTTCTCCCACTTTGGGTTTCCACGTAAAACACTGGTGTACTGTGTATGTGTATGATTGTTCATTTGTTCATTGCTTATTTACTCTGCAGTTATTGGATGATAATGCTACATTGATATAACACTTGGATTATATGGTTAAAAATGATTAAATTCTATTACTGATTCACCCCCCCTCTCAGTAATGCAACAATTGGTATTAGAGCAGGTTCCTTCAGGAAACAATTTAACCACTAGAAGGAGATCATGGATTATTTTGAGAATGGAGTACCGATGTTTAATGGTCATAATGGTTTTAAGTATGAGATGTGGAGCATCAGGATGAAAGTATTTTTACAGGCACGAGGACATTATATTTGGCTATTAGTTGTTACAGGATATGATAGTTAAAAAAGGGCAAAGACTGCAGCCAAGAAGGAATTGAGGAAGAATAACAAAATAACAATGGATTTCATCTAAGAAGGATTACTTAATCTGGTATCCGGTAAGAGAAAAGGTTGGTAAATGTTTATCGACAAAAGAACTTTGGGATAAGTTACATGACATATATTCTTCACCCATCACAAATTCAGAAAATGTCAAAGAAGATGCATATACAAATCAAGAAGAATTATGTTCAGCATGTCAAGCAGATTCAGAAGATGAAGAGTACATAATCACTAGAAGTATGTTGTTTTTTTTTAATTGTGAAAAACGTGGAGATCTTGAAATAGAATGCCATGAAGGAAATGAGAAAGAAAAACTAATTGAAAAGGAAGACAATTATAAATAAGAATTGATTAGATCTTTCGATGAACTAAGAGAAGAAAACAATTCACTCAAGAAAGAATTGATGAAACAAAAGGAAAGTGTTCACATTTTTTAAGAAGCCCAATAGGTCATCGAGAACTTAAGAACTTAGCTAGAAGAAGCCAGAAAGATCGAAGAAAATCTTGTATATCAAAAGTAGTGTTTGGAAACCAACATAACAGCACAAAAGGAAGAAGCATAAATGAGAGAGAAGATATTGGCAGATCATCTTAAGGAAAGAACTAACGATCTAAACCAGCTTGAGGCAGAGTTTGGTCAAGAAGAGAAAGGACTTGAAGAAGAAATAACCACATTAAAATTCAGCTTGAAGAAGCGAAAAGAATAGAAGAAGTCATGAAGTCTCAGATAATGAAGAAAGAAGAAGAGGTTGAGAAGCTTGAAGAAGAAGTTGTCACATTGAGAAGTAAAATCATTAAGCTCAACA
>ML777112.1:357200-400661 GCA_009831015.1 Picea engelmannii
CGACCACACGGACCAGACATGGGAGATGGGTCGGTGACACATGCCAGCAGGGGAACGGTGGAGAGGAAGATGACATGACGGGAAAAAGGGGGCCACACTGGTTAAAGGCAGGACAACTGAGAAGGACGGGGCTGTCTTGGCGTTGTTGATTTGAGCACTGAAATCTCAGCCGTAGGAAGCTGCTTGTTCGATTCCGGACCCCCCCCTCCGCTTAAAGGTAGAAAGGTGGGGGGGGTCCGGAATGGTCTTCATCGCCGTTGATCCGGGCGCGCTCATCTGGACCGTTGGAGAGGTGCGCCCCCGATTCCGGACCCCCCCCCCCAACTTAAAGGTCGAAAGGCAAGGGGGGTCCGGAATCCAATATGCGCCGTCGATCTGGGCACGCAAATCTGGACCACCCGGACTTGCTTGTTGCTTACCACGGGCGTATTATCGCCCAAAACTTTGGACAAGTGGGTTTTTACCCCTTCTTTTGCATTCTACCCCCCCTATACAAGAAATGTCGCTAACACACCACACAGAATAATCAATGGAATTGTGACTTCAACCATCGAATTTTTTCATTTGCAATGAATAACACACAAAAGCCATTCCCGAGAAACATCACGAGTTTACACAGTTGCTAGCCTTAAGAAAAACATAGTCCAATACATCACCGAGCCAACATCTATTTCATAACCAGAGCGAGTTCATGGATGGCGGAAAAAAAAAACGTACCTATAACCAAATATCCTTAAAAATGTGAGATTGGTTGAGAAATTCTTCCTTGCCTGAATATTCAGAGCTTAACCACAGCGAAAAACAATTGTACAATAGCCAAGCTAGGGTGACGGCCAGTGGGAGAGGTATGGAGTGATGTGTAGTAAATGGACGTCGCTTCCATCCTCTACTCATTCAATTATTTAGTACACGCGAGCCAACCATCAATTAATCCATGCATCGAAACTAACATCCATTACTTGCCAATTGCGCCACCTGATCCATACTAACCAATGTCCAAAACTATAACATATATCACATGCACCCCATAAAACTTAATAACATCGTATAGCCACTAACATCCACTAACATTGCTAGTTAGGACTAACATTAACCTTTTTCAATTTCAAATGCATATAGTGTAGCATAGTTTAGTTTCTTCTCCTTAGATTTTTCATAGATCTCTTTTCTATTGCTCTTATTTCTTGTTATAACTAACATGTGTCTTGTGTAGGTACAACATGTGACGATTCATGGCTTAAATAACAATGACATAACCGTGAATATAAGTCAATCATTCATAAAATTTAGAGCTAAGAGTAACGGAATCCACACATAGCATGCATTATCCATCTGGCATTATGTCGCAAATAAAACCAAGATTTCATCATCCATCATGTAGAACCCTGTAAGCAGTGTCGAACAACAACATAAATATCAAATAAGAACCTGATCTGATCCTCCAATTTACAAGGGGGTCCCACCTACTAGTATTATATATATCATTAGCTTATAAATAATGGCTTTAGCAATACTTTGCGGGCGAAATCCTCGTTGCGATTTTTATCGTCAACAAACTGGTGACTCCACAAGGAAATTTGTTTTCAACAGATTTAGAACTCAGAACACATGGTTTCGTAGACCAAGAACACCAGATCAATAAGATATAACCAGGAAGATTATGCAACAGGGGGAAGTGAGAAGATTTAATGGAAGAATGACCGGGAATTTGGGAATAACGCATGAAAAATGTTAAGTATGAGGAGCTTTATCCTTGTATGCATATTCATTCAACCAAGATCTGCTCTTTACTTCAAGGAGAAAAATCATGGACTTGCTCTTTTAAATTCTCAAATGGATGAAGAAATGGAAAGTAGAAGTGGGAGATAACCGATTCCTTTATAAAACAACAGTGAAAGCAGATAACAAATCCAATTATGCTTTCAGGGGGAACATCGTAACAACTATGTAAGCTTGATTGTTATTGACCAACAATATCTTGCAGGAGTGTCACTATGGCAGAACTGATCCAACATCTTATTCTTGACCAAAATCAATTAAAAGATGAAAAAACAATAAAAATCATAACAAAATTAAAATTGAAAAATTTAAAATAGCAGAGATAAAATAAAAGAAATGTAAAAGCAGTTGGAAATTGTTAAAAACAAAAAGCAGAAATCAAACTACTGTAAAAGCAGAAATGAAAAACAATGGAAAAATGAAAGGAGAGCTAGACTACTAATATACAGAAAATCCAAACAGCGTTAAAACTTTTCAAGTTGGTTCCACGTAATGTTTCAAATGAGAACCGTTAGTGTTGTAGGAGAATAATTGCTCATGTAAATCTTTTAGAATGTAAGAGTTAGTACCTAAGACAAAATCGATTTTGAAGGGACCCAGAAATAACACTTGAAACTCCGAGGTAATTAACATCCCTTTAACGTATATAATTAGATCATCAAGATACATATGAATATCGATCAATTCGTCAAGAGTTATTTTTATAGGTCTTTTAAAAGTGGTACTTGCATCAGGTACGCCAGAAAGCATACGTTCATAAGTCACGATACCCCAATTAGTGATAAAGGTGGTTTTATATTTATCTGCCCTTTTTACCTTGATTTGATTGTAACCGGAAAAACTGTCAAGTAAGGACATCATTTATGACCTTGCAACTTGCTGCAAAATCATTTCCATGTTAGGAAGAGGAAAGTGATCTTTTATACTAGCCCGATTTAATGCACGAAAATCAATACATAATCTGATTTGACTGGTTATTTTTTGAACATGAACCAAATTGGAAACCCATTCATAATACTTGACCGGAAAGATGATTCCAGCCTTCAAGAGTTTTTCCAAGTCCTTTTGAATAGTTTCTTCCAGTGCAGGGTTGATGGGTCTTTGTTTTTTCCTAACTGGTTTTATGCCTTCCTTGATGGGAATGGTATGTTGTATAAGACTAGGATCAAAACCACGAAGATCCTCATAAGACCAAGCAAAAACATCTTGAAATTCACCAAGTAGTTCGACAAACTTCATTTTCTCTTCATCAGAACATTGGGCACCTATTTTAACATTCTTTGGAGACTCGGGTGTCCCAATGTTCAAGGATATGATTTCACCCACCTTCATTTTTGACTCCTCTTCTTTCTATTTCTCCTTATTGCCTACATCACTCGATGAAAACGAACTCTCTAGAGGAGTCAAGCCTTTAGGAATATTGTTGTCTTCTATGGATATGATTTCCTTGGGATTATAGGGTTCATTTTGAAGGAAAGCACATATGCTCTCATCGCTAGGGAAGACCTGCCAAGATTCTATATTGTCAGGGATATGTGGATGATATAGAGATTGAAAAGTACAATCAGGTCTATGTGGAAAAATTTGTCGATTAGGAGAGGCTGCAAAAACAACTAACCGATCAACCATTGAGTTCTATTCCCTCTTAACATGAGTGATGTTGCAAGATAATAGGTTCAAGATAAGTGCCCACACAATTTGGGTATGTCGTTTCATCAACTTGTTTCTAGCTGAGTATATCTTACGTACAAGGTTCACAACAAGCTCAGAATCTCCAAAAACTGAAAGGTGACCATAACCAAGATTATAGGCATTTTCAATGTCTAATAATAAAGCTTCGAATTCAGTGACATTGTTTGTGCAAGCAAACTCCAACCTGTAAGAAAAGTTATGAATTTTCCCCACAGGAGAGTACAAGATTATGCCACCTCCGTTACCTTCACTAGAGCATGAACCATCAAAGTGCATGTGCCACATACCATCATCTAAATCAATTTGTTCCAAGGGAATGTTATCCTCCTTAGTAAAGATGGAATACACTCCTAGGTCCTCTTTGATATAGTTTACATTAGGTTGTGGGACACTTTCTATGTAAGGTGAAATACTTCCCTCTCTAAGGACTATAATGTTTTTACCATTCCAAGGAATGGATAAATGTGTTCCGTCGAGTGAGAGGTATCCACCTGTGAAAGCTTTCCAATCTCTTCCCAAGATGATTGAGTAATTTCTTACTGGCATGTCAATTACCTGAATGCTAAGGGTTGTCCTTATTTCAGGTTGTGCACACAAAACTAAGGTCAAATATTTAATCTCGGCTATGGTTGTTTGTTGTAGACTATTATAAGAGAGCATGCTCCTGGTGTTTTCATTTGTACAAGACAAGCCTAGCTCTTCCATAATAATCTTCGACATCAAACTTGGGCCAGAATCACCATCAATGAGGCAACAATGGGCGATTTTATCCATAATCTTTACAAAAATATAAAAAGGGGGATTTTTTACAGGGTATCCAAAGTTATGTACACTTACTTTATTTACAGATGAATCCTCTTCATTCACCTCTTCATAGAGGTTGGCTACAACGAAATCCTTTCCTTCCATGAATTGTTTTATATGCCTCTGTTGTTCAGGGATGACAACCATGTCCAGGAGGGTGGCATTTGCTTTGATGTTGGCCAACTGATTCATAATATTGTATTTGGAAGAGGGGAGAGGGGAAGTTGTCCCTTGACTGTCAGGAACCTTAGGAATCTGAATCGTAGCAGCTGGTGATGATGAGCTTGGGTTAGAAGAATTGCGGGGAGGATCATATTTGCCTTTGGGAGCGTAGGATTTGTTCCTAGTATTGATGATCATGACATCTTCTAGCTCTGCAAAATCTAGGACATCGATGGTAGTTTCTGTTCTTTTATCAAAGATCTTATCTCTGACACTCTTCCTTACCTCACATGTGGCTTCCTCATGGTGTTCCTCGCAAAAGTTACACCAACTTCGAGGCAAGATAACTTTAGGCTGAAAATTACTTTCAATTGGATTTCTAAAGGGGGGTGCAGAAGAGGATGAAGCTCCACGGTTGAGAGGGGGGACAGTTCCCTTTCACTCATACACTATCATATGATTATTCATATATTGTACTAGTTGTAAGAGGGTAGACATGTCTGTCTGTTTAACCAATTCTCCCTGGGGAAGACTTGTTCTTTCGAGCTGTTCTTCATACTCTAAACAAGTATGCAGAGCAGAACCAAGGTTATCAATGGATTTTTCCTCAAGCCTATGATGATATGGAGAAGGTAATGCATTGTAGTAATGCATGAAAGTGGCTTGGTTATGAGGTCGAATGATTTCATGGATTTGATTGTATAGCTTAGTGAAACACAAGTTGAAGGACTTGATGGTTTCACCATCCTTATAGGTGATGCTATTGTACTCCCGTAACTGCTCAGCTAGGCTTTTAGATTGCCCTTAGGTGTATTTGAACCAATAGACTAACTCCTCCCAGGTAGACAGAATTTTAGGAGGAAGGTCAAAGAAATCATCCGCAACCTTTCCTTCCAAGGAATTGATGAATAAGTGCATGCAAGTATCGTTGTCATTTGCTCCTATGTTGTGACAAGAATTAGAAAATGCCACCAGGTGTTCGTTTGTAGTGACAATGTTATTTCCTGAAAACCTAGGGAGATGCTCTTTGACTTTAGGAAGTGGACAAGTAGCAGGTGCTATGTTAAGAGGAGAGGACACATGCCATGGTGTGGTTGTGGCGTCTTCTTCAAACTGAAAAAGCCCATACTTTTTAATGACTTTGGTGGGATTTGTGGTAGATTGGACATGGATATGGTGGCTATATAAGCTACCAATCACTGACAAAGCTGAAGACTGAGAAGAGGAAGCAATTCCAGTGCCACCACAACCACCACTAGATGCCATCTCGTGGATGATAGGTGAGGGAAAGAAAGACGAACTAGATGAATCAAACAAAGTTCTTCTTAGAGCACTTTGTTGGGTTGACAACACAACGTTCCTTTTTCCTATTTCAGCAATGGGATTAATTTCAGGTGATAAGCCTCTTCTTCTAGAAACATGAGAGTCTAAGGACATGAAAGTAAGGCCAAAACTGAAGGAACAAGAAAGCTACTGCTGATTTCTAAGTTGTCTACATCTAGCTTCCCAACGTTCTTGGGCACTAATATCTCGTTCAATTGTTGCCCATGAATGATTAGGCTCAGCACGAGTATTGGCAGTGTCTAAAATGGTGTTGAACAAATTCAAAGCAATGTTGGTCTGATCTTGAAGACCGTGCTCAATATTGGGCTGCCTTTCAATAGGTACAATCATTAAGAAATAAAACAATCAAAGAATAAATATCTGAAAAAACAGATGTATCGATGCTAATCAAGTATAAAATTAACCAGAGAGATATTGAAGAAATCCCCAGTATGTTCGCCAAATAAATGATGAGGAAAAGATATGAAATGATCTTACTCAAACATTTTTAGATCATGCTTGGCTAAAGCAAAATAGATGGGAATATCATGCTATGTTTATAGCCATCAAAACTGATATCCTAATTCACAAGTATTGTTTACAAGTGCTAGGCTGTTTTTTTTATAATCAAAATCTTACTGAAAAAAATCGTTATTTATGTAATTTTCTGAGTATATCATATGTTGAAATAAATATAGAGACATAAGTAAAGATACCAAGTCAATAATCAAAACAGATGAGACATAAAGCAATCCTTTATTTCATTCTAATTCATCAAAGAATCTTTCTTTTTACAAAATTTCCTGAGGAATTTTTGGACCAAAGTCAAACTTAGATGTCCCCGATGAAACATACAAAAGTGATTCTGACAGAAGATAAAAAAAACTGAACTTGAAAAGATGGATCAACTTGCCACAGATTGTTGCCCAATAGACTCTGCACAATAAACTTTGTCATTCATGAAAACTAATTCACAAACAAACAAGCCTACACAGACTATCAAAGATAGATAACCACCTCTGAAAAAAAAGTGTCTGAATGATGTAATTAAACCCTGGATCTTGGTGTCTACAATAGGACCATGCTATCATAAAAAAGAATTAGGCTTCTAATGAATTAAGGAATGAATGAAAATTGAATTATCTCAACAAAAACTCAAAGAGAAAACCTTAGTATGCATCTCCTTCTATTCTCCCCTTGTTACTCCCTTTCCTTTTGCCTTTAAGAAAATTAGAATTGGTTGAAGTATTTGAACTACTTCATTAGTTAAGTTAACTAAAACTCAACCAACTTTTTAGTTAGGGGGGAAAGTAATAATCATAATCAGGGTTTTTAAATAAATAATAACTAGTAGGTGGGACCCCTTGTGACTCCCTTTATCTTTTAACAATCATAACACAACTAGTTAATTAAATAAAACATCCCTCCTTGTGACTCCCATCATCACATTCATATTTGACAATTTATCTTAATGATATTTGAAATTATTTACAAAATATATTACTCATATATCCAAAAATAGTATGCTGTCCAAAATTTAAGAAGTCAGCTGTTATCATCAATTTATAAACAAAAAATGTAAAATCCATATTTCCCACTCTGAGATGCAATCCTTCCCTTGTTGCTGCTTTCAAATTTTGAACTCTCTGAATTTGCCTTAGGCTGTGCTGAGCCTTTAGGCCTAATCTCACTGATCACATGAGAGCAATCATCCCTCAAATGCATGCAGGAGGACACAAATTTATCAGAGTCATTAGAGGGTGAGGAAGGGGCAGCAGTGGCTTTTCCTTTGTTAGGGGCATGGTGGGCCTCGGTTTTCAACCTGTTACTCCCATGGGAATATTGAACTGGTGAGTGGACAAGGGCAGCCTAGACAATTTGATTGATAGGCGTGGGAGCAGGTAAAGACAAATTAGGCCAGCTACGATGTTGGGAGACTGTCGGGTGGACAATCTCTTGCCATCCGTCATTTTCAGGAACTTCAGGCTGTAATGAGCCTTGAGGATGCACGGGGACACTAGGGGCCTGTGGGGCTTGGAAGGGAGGCCTTTCAGGCCTAGGTTGGACCACTCCTTGCCCAATCCAATTAAAAAACCCAGCTTGAAATAAATGGCCTAAGTCTTGCGAGTCAACATCAAAGTGTATGGAGAATCTTGGCCTTCTAGGGCCCTTGTTCCAATTACCTCTTCCTCGGTTACCTATGCCATGGCTACCTCGCCTGAAAAATTTCATTTCTGTATGCATAATTCATTAGCAAATAGTTTTTTCAACAACCATACATGACAACTCCTTTTCAAATATGGAATAAATTTTGGCGCAACAACATATCAGACTCATGCAATCCAATCCATACAAATTGTTTAACCGTTGTCAATGAGCAGGGCGTGAACAAAGGTTATGGGATATGCGAGGGGTTGTATTGAGCAAAAAATGTTAAAATGAGGGGGAAAGGATCATGGTTACTGCTCACAGACAACAAACAATCAATTGTAATGTAAACCAAAGAACATATCATTGTAATCCATCCCTGTGATCTTAAACTGTCATAATACAAAGTTCCTCTTAACCGTAATTAAATTTTAGGAACATGGAGTGGGTAATGAATATGGGAAGGCGAGGGAATTGTAATTAGTGAAAAGTGAAATAATGGTAGGGGAAAAGAGCGGATACTGTTCATAAAATCAATTAAGTAATCCATAAAACAATTATGTATTTAATGCAAATGATCCAACAGTAACCAAACAATTATTGTGTATAATTTAACCATTATTGCGTGTTAAACTTGCTCACTGTTCACATTTAAATCCTTAACACTTTTAATTAACACGGTGCCATCTTACTCAAAAACAATATGCCTTCCAAACAACCTGTATAAGAATTCTGTTCGTTCTCACTTCTTCCATTTAATATTTAAAAAATTCCAATGAACACACAATCATCTGTTTCAGCTATGCTCAACATCAAAACCATAAACCACTATCCATAAATTGCTTCCTCAAATCAAACACAGACACAAGTTCTTTTAAAATCGTGCCCGATTCCATTCCTCTAATCAATTTAACAATTAAATTGCAATGAAACCATACTGTTATAGAACCTCTGCCCATCTCTGATGGTGCAACCAACTGATAGGACACATGATATCCATAAAACATACACAGTGGACAGCCAAAACACAATCATCAATATTTCAAATTGCAATAATCACGATTGGCAATTTAAACACACAGTAACAACAACCATCATTTCAACTTAACCATGTTGTAGGAAACATGCAGACCACGCATAATGCAAATTTTTTTTATGTGCCTTAATCAAACCATAAAATAATGTTGAGTTAACAATCCAACTGTTACAACACAAGAGGCAACTACTGTGTGCCCATTTCATTTCTTGAATCAACCAATGAACCAAGCCGAGCTATCGATTCGACTCTCATAATAAATAATGTAGTGGCTAAATACCAATAATCAAAACCACTGTCAATGCTATTCCATCAACTCTGTAACTAACTCGATCAATAGCGACGAACCAATAATCAACCCCACTGGCAATACTACCCAACAACTATAATAGTCAACCAGATAACTGACATAGTGTGACTGTTGAGTTAATCAAAATCGGGCTCGGTACCAACGAAAACAAGAAAATAGTCAAGGGGTCGTTCGATCATTGAAACACAGGGAGACTGGAGTTGACCATATCAACAACATGTGAGAACCCTTTGAAACAACACGGTGGAAACACATGCCATATAACGATTAACTTGTATGACCAGGTGACAGTTCACACCAGGTAGGAGAGACTATGAATAGAGGAGCAGAGGCTCCTTATTGGCCAATAATAACCCCGAGAACACACATGGGCATAACCCTTGTGGTTTTCCCCAAAAAACTGAATAGTGCTGATATAAATGTAGAGCTCAGGGAATAGAAACCAACCCTAAGCAAGCCTCTTGGAATAATATCCACCATAACCAATTGTGCAAAGACCGATAATATAAAACGAGCCCAGGACCAGGTGGAAAATGATATGCAGTGACCCAAAGGAGGTTCAAGAATTACACAGCAAACCCATAACAACAAATATGACCGGGTATGGTTTCAAGGACTGTGTGGAGACGGCCAACAAGTCTGGACTGAATGAAACCCTCCAACATAAACCTATAAAGACAACAAAGAGCCTTCATGGCTTCCACCACACAGAATAATCAATGGAATCGTGACTTCAACCATCCAATTTTTTCATTTGCAATGGATAACACACAACAACCATTCTAGAGAAACATCATGAGTTTACACAGTTGCGAGGCTTAAGAAAAACACAGACCAATACATCACCGAGCCAACATCTATTTCATAACATCTATTTCATAAGCATAGCGAGTTCATGGATGGTGAAAAAAAAACATACCTGTAACCAAATAGCCTTAAAAATGCAAGCTTGGTCGAGCAATTCTTCCTTGCCTGAATATTCAGAGCTTAACCACAACAAAAAACAATTGAACAATAGCCAAGCTAGGGTGACGGCCAGTGGGAGAGGTATGGAGTGACGTGTAGTAAATGCACATCGCTTCCATCCTCTACTCATTCAATTACTTAGTACACGCCAACCATCCATAAATTAATCCATTCAATTAATCCATGCATCGAAACTAACATCCATTACTTGCCAATTGCGCCACCCGATCCATACTAACCAATGTCCAAAACCATAACATATATCACATGCGCTCCATAAAACTCAATAACATCATATAGTCATTAACATCCACTAACATTGCTAGTTAGGACTAACATCAATCTTTTTAAATTTCAAATGCATATATTGTAGCATAGTATAGCATAGTTTAGTTTCTTCTCCTTAGATTTTTCATAGATCTCTTTTCTATTGCTCTTATTTCTTGTTATAACTAACATGTGTCTTGTGTAGGTACAACATGTGACGATTCATGGCTTAAATAACAATGCCATAATCGTGAATATAAGCCAATCATTCATAAAATTTAGAGCTTAGAGTAATGAAACCCACACATAGCATGCATTATCCATCTGGCATTATGTCGCAAATAAAACCAAGATTTCATCATCCATCATGTAGAACCCTATAAGCAGTGTCAAACACCAACATAAATATCAAATACTAACTTGATCTGATCCTCCAATTTACAAGGGGGTCCCACCTACTAGTATTATATATATCATTAGCTTATAAATAATGGCTTTAACAATACTTTGCGAGCGAAATCCTTGTTGCGATTTTTATCGTCAACGATTGTATGATTTTATTGGTATTATTCAACAATTTTTGGAGATTTTGGTCATTTTTTGGGGGATATTGGGCCCTTTTTGAAGCCAGATCTTGGGGGGAAGTTGGGAAATGGTTACCAACTTCAGTACTATATAAAACAGAGGCTCTTGAAGCTATGAGAAGAGGTTCAAATCAGGTTTATGTTGCATAAATATTGAGCCAAAGCCAATGTCATGCAGGGAAGCTATTGAGGAGCACACCTTTGTGGACCATTTCTGGGAGCTTCGTTCATCCAATTTGGGTGCCATCAGTTTTGATGGGTTCTTGAGATCTGGTAGAACACGACCAACACATTGTTGTAATCCATTGGAACTTTCATGATGTACTTGAAAAGATTTGAAGAGAAATAAGACAACCCACTGAGACATAGGCCCGGAGACGTAGGCGAGATTGCCGAACTCCGTTATCACTTTGGTGTTCTATGGTTTGTTGTTCTTCATGTTTATGTTCAGATCTGAAGATGTTTATATGGCTGCTTTGTTTCTTTTAATTCTCCCTCTTTCATTCATTTCCTACATGGTTAATTTAACACATGTAAAATAACTCAACCATTGTAGTTTAAAATATCTTTTCGGATCAAGTGGTATCAGAGGTAGTTGACGGTTGGAATTTGAGTTTGCATGTTTACCAGGGAAAAACACATCTCAATTGAGAAAATGGCATCTAAAGAGGGACTTTCTCAGGATGAGAAGTATATGCGAAAAAATCTCTTTGCCATGTTCGAGATGGTGAAAGTGTTGTATGAAGACTACTTGGAATGAAAGAGATCGGTTCAAGAGACAACTTCAAAGAACAATAAAAGCAAAGAAGAATTGAAGGAATTGCCTTCTATATCAAATTCATAAATCAACTCTGAGGTATGCAGTGGAAGTCATTAATCAATTTCTCCTTATTCCCATCAAGATGGTTTTGGTGCATTTGAAAAACATACAAGAGGTATAGGTTTGAAATTACTAACCAGGAAGGGTTATGAAGGAAAGGGCCTTGGAATTGAGGGCCAAGGTATCGTTAATCACATTGAGGTTGTGGAAATACCTCATTATTTAAGATTGGTATATGGCGAAAAGGAGATTGGAGTATTTTCCAAGATGGGCTCCAAAACATCGGAAGCAAGTAATGCTTCAAATGACCAGCCTAAGTCATTGCAGGATTGATTCATGAAAGGTGATGGTGTATCACTCCTTTCTCGAATCAACCAATTAACCATGATGAGATATCGATTCGATTGTGTGCCCAGGATCTTGGTCTTGTGATACACCATGTGCCTGTCATTTTAGTTGTTATCGCAAAGGTAGGGTTAATCCCTGGTCGACCGGGCTAGCCCGCCGACCAAGGGCTTAACCATGGGCTATACTATCGGGGTCTATCCGAGTTGTAAGCGCATGGAGTTTTAAAACCGGGGCCATATGGCATACAATGTAACCATGGGATTTGATCCAAGGGGCTATACCAACTTGTGGAGCACGTGGAGGCTAGAAGTCATGGCCACATGCGCTTTTACCATAAGACCAGGGCTCAGTTAGCAGGGGGCCGACGCACCCGAATAGCCAGGGCCACATGGTGACCCTCCATACGAACAGGGGCTCATGAAAAGGGTGTTGCGCCCTGTTTATATGCAAAAAATTGATTTTAATACTTTATTGTATGATTTTATTGATATTATTCAACAATTTTTGGAGATTTTGGTCATTTTTGGGTGATATTGGGCCCTTTTTGAGGCCAGATCTTGGGGGGAAGTTGGGAAATGGTTACCAAATTTAGTCCTATATAAACCAGAGGATCTTGAATCCATGAGAAGAGGTTCAGAGCAGGTTTATGCTACAAAAATCTTGAGCCAAAGCCAATGTCATGTAGGGAAGCTATTGAGGAGCGCACCTTTGCGAGCCATTTCTAGAAGCTTCGTTCATCCGATTTGGGTGTTGTCAGTTTTGATGGGTTCTTGAGATCTGGTAAAACACGACCAACTCATTGTTGTAATCCATTGGCACTTTCATGATGTACTTGAAAAAGATTTGAAGATAAATAAGAAATCCCACTGAGACATAGGCCCGGAGACGTAGGCGAGATTGTCGAACTCCGTTATCTGTTTGGTGTTCTATGGTTTGTTGTTCTTCATGCTCATGTTCAGATCTGTAGATGTTTATATGGCTGCTTTGTTTCTTTGAATTCTTCCTCTTTCATTCATTTCCTACATGGTTAATTTAACACATGCAAAATAACTCAACCATTGTCGTTTAAAAGATATTTTTGGATCAAGTCATTATATCGAGAATCACAAGACTACCAGCTTGGTTTTAACCCACTAGAAGCAATCAAGCAAAATAAATGGAAGCTGTGATGAAGAAAAATGCATGAAAGACTTATGAATGGAAGCATCACGAGAATCAAAACTAGAGGTTCTCCTAGATGGAGAGAGAAGACCATGATGATAGCTTGCTCCAGTAGCCAGACATACCTCTACCTAAGCCATTATATCTTGTGCAATATCCATGGGTTGGAGTTTACATCAGATGAATGCAAAGACTGTTCTCCAGAGTAATTGAACAATAAGTGTGTGCAGAGCAACCTCAAGGTTTTGAGGTATACCAGAAAGAGACCCTTATATGCAGATGGAAGAAGATCTTGTATGGATTCAAACAACTTGGTACAAAGCCTCTCATGCACAACAAAAGCGTGGTGAAAAATTTCTATGATAGAGGTCATAATGGTTACTCAGAAGTCCAGGATGATGGATTGCTAATCCATGACAAACTCTCATGATGATAGAAGAAGTGCCACTTGGATATGTTCCAGTTTGAGCCTTGCCACGATGTTATGAGCTAGCAGGAAACAAAAGAGTTGAATCCAACTATGATATACTATAATGATCAGAGCTATATGAAGCCTTCAGAGAAAACCAGTGTTCCAAAAAGACCGAAGTACATTGATATCAAGCATTACATTCTCCGTGATGAGGTCCAAAAAGGAGAAGTGGTTCTCCAATATATCTCCATAGATGAGCAGATAACAAATATTTTGGTAAAGCCTCTGTCCAAGATGAAAAAGTTTGCATACTCAAGAAACAAGTTGGATCTCGTGGAGACGACTTCCTTATTGAAAAGGGAAGAGATGACTCCCAGGTTGGGAGGGAGAATTGATGTGTTATTGATTTATGACCAATCATTTTTCAATTTGAAAAATGGTCCAGGATGAGCAGTTCCTTTCCAGTTCGGAAAGTGGTTTGAGATTTCTGACGGACATGCATTTTCCAGTTCGAAAAATGGTCCATATCGGACGGTCATTTTCGTAATGAAAATGGTTCGACAGATTGTTGATGTACCATAGAAAGAGATTCCCCTTATGGCCAGTGTGGGGGAATGGTATAGGAGAGCATTTCTTCTTGACAATCACTCTCAGTAGTGGTCAAGTAGAATGGTTCACCTCACCAGGCAGTCATTCTTCCGAAGTTCACAATTGTGAGCAATTTCAAAGAATGGTCCATTTTGGAGGTTGGTGCAAGACAACCATTTCCTTAGGAAATGGTCCAGACAATCATCCCCTAGGGCAGACTCATTCTCTCGAGGTTGCACTTTTTTTAGTGCTGGAGGACTGGCCCAGTTAGGTGAATGGTCCAGGTTTAGCAATTAGGGACATGCATTCCTTAGGGCAGACTCATTCTCTCCAAGTTTCACTTTGTTTAGTGCCGGAGGAATGGCCCAGATAGGTGAATGGTCCAGGCTCATAAATTAGGACAATTATTCTTCTATGCTTGAGAAGAATAGTCCAGATAGATCATCGCTGATGTTTTAACGTTTGAGTGCAGATGCTCTTCCATATATCACAGATGTGAGTGGAAGAATGGCCCAGATGACTCAGTTTATATCATGGTATTGTTTTTCTGTGCAGGTTGATATCAGATGATATGATTGCTATGGAAACTATATGTCTCTGGACAATATATGTATGCTACTGTGGTGGATGTGTTCCACTGGTTGTGACTATGTGTCATTGATTAAGTAGTTGTGTGCTACTTGGTGTGGTAGTGTACCACTGGATTGTAGTTGTGTACTACTATGGATAGACACAATTGTGTTCTATTGAATGACATTGTTCTGATTACCATGTAGACTATCAGTTGTGTTGATATTTTTCTAAGGCATACAGGTTGAGACAAATCTCTATAACTTGATTAGAAAATAGTCCTAGA
Organism: Picea engelmannii; assembly: GCA_009831015.1. Taxonomy (NCBI): domain Eukaryota; kingdom Viridiplantae; phylum Streptophyta; class Pinopsida; order Pinales; family Pinaceae; genus Picea; species Picea engelmannii. The sequence continues at coordinate 372,457 of ML777112.1, forward strand.
TTGACATTCCTATAGGAATGGTCTCTTTAGTCCATGGCGTAGGTTTTAACATCTGTTGGGATAGTAATTCTTCTAGGACGTATGTCCAGATTAGAAGAATGATCCTTGTATCACTCTGTGGAGTGAGTGACTTATCCAACATCATGCCTAACTACTCAGATAGAGTATGGCTTCGAGAGATGATGCAGTTGATGCTATCAGATGTTAGTGATGATGATGCTCGTGATCTAATCATGAGATAGTGTGTACTGATTCAATGGTATGTTTGTGCTCAATACCATTGCCTTCAATACCTCCCTAGCTAGGAGGGAGTGTTGATATTATGGTAGCTGCGGGAGATATTTACCTCCACGTGTAACCCTGACGAGAATATAATATTTTGGGAAGCAAGAAGAAACCCTAAAGTATTAAACCTAACCCTAGAAGACAAGTCGGTTCAAGGAAATAATTAATATTAAGTATTTAGCATCCAGAATGAGAAGTCGGCCCAAACAACTCAGGAAAACAGTATAAATACAAGTAGCCAGACCTCATTTTGTACTAGACAACTCGAAATTTCAGCTGGGAAGAGGTGCACACTGCAGAAATTGGGCAAGTGCGCAAGTCTAGGGAGAAACTGTACCCGACAGCTACTGCAATCTGTATTCCTGGTTTAGGCTCAGACTTTCTATTAGTTATGGTTGGAATTTCTGATCAGTCTTGGTTATCTTTATGCATTAGCCGTGTTTGGCTATTGGTTTTCTTCCAGAATCATTCTCTTTCAAGGTTAAGGCGCTCGGGGGTGGCTTTGGCTTATGATTGGGTGACAATATTGTTATATTGTCTATGGTTAAACGAGCACATCCATTACTTTCTAATAGTGAGAACTATCAATTTTACTCGGAGGATGATTCTTATCTCCTCCTCCGTTTGAAGAATTGTGGGTTGCTTTCTTACTGGGGTGGATCGTTGGAGTGATGCTCCAGGATGTCGTACTCTTGGGAGTGGCAGATGGGGATTGGACACTCTTCTCACTGGGGCCTTTTCCTTGTTGTTTTTACAATTCATTGGTGTTTTGCAATGTCTCTAAGTTGCCAGCGTAAAGAGCAGGAGTGTTCTCATCATTGTCTCTGTCTTCGTTCAAGAGTGTATGAATAAAAGAATTGTTGAAGCCAACTGCTAGTAAATGTTCTACAAAAACCCCATTAGGTTCGAACCCTCTCAACCTTTTATCATATCTTAGGTTCAATTTGTTGAAATGGCCTACGAATTCGTCAATCTTATTGACGTTCCTGAACACAAAGTCCCCAACTTTCCAAGGCAAAGGAATGAACTACTTTTTTCGCTTCTCATGGAAAAAAATGCAACAAGTAGTTGTATTGCCTTGCTATTTCTGTAACAAACATTCTGTCCATAATGTGACATGGAAGGAAAGCAATATTTTCCTTGGAGATAAAAATCATTATTACACTGTAATTCTCCATTTGTTCAAGTGTCCCCTTCTTGTCCAAAAACTTGGCTGCCCGGTCAGACATCCGGGGAGCATCCTTTCCTAACAATAAATCTTTGAAAAATGAGATAAGGTCATTAAAAACCTCATAAAACAATGGGAGGCCTTGTACCTCCATAGGGCCTGGTACTAGAAGATTACTGGGTCGAATTCACAGTTTACCTTCTTGGACATAGACAGTTTTTGAAATGGACAACAATTCGCTATCATGAAAACCAAGTAGGATGACATATAAAATTTCTTCTCCTATTTGAATCATGACAATTGGGAACATATTTCATTGGAAATCAGCTTCCCCCAATAAAAAATGGCTTGTTCCTTGATCGTGAAATACAAAATATAAAGAATCATGCGAGAAATGCTTTTTGTGGATTCCTGTCCCGTTATTCTCGTAAACAACCATACAATTTATCGGAATGAATTTCTAAATGAACTAACTTGCAACCTTGTGATATCTTTAGGAACTTTTGTTGGGTCTTCCAGGAGCTCGTGTAAGAGGTCCAACCTATTATCATGATTTTTTAGGAACTCCTTGCAGTCTTCTCCTCTAAAGGTCAATGTTGGCTCCGACAATCTCAACATCTCGCAGAAGACCTGAGGTGACAAAGAAACATGAGAGTGGTCCTGCAGTGGAATAATTCTTTGTCTTGAAATGTATCTCTTGGCGCACTAAGAGACCACCTCCTTACAGTGAAATACTTCAGGAACACAACCTGCATGAGCAATTCCAAAGGTCCAAATTACTTCATTCTGGGCGAAAGGGGATGAGTAGTAAGAATATGCCCTGGAACACTAGAAGTTCTAGTCCTCATGCCCGAAGATGTTCATTCTATCTCCATAGAACTATTGTCAAGATGCTGCCATAAGTTGACGAGAACGTCTGTTTGCTCCAAACAATGTTCGAAACGAACACTCAGAAGGGATAATATAACCCTCCACAAATCTTGGTCTAATGCATGTGAATGGGAGATCTCCTTGAGCCTTTCGCTCATTAATGACAATCTATACGGTTCCTGGATGATTAGCTATTAGCATTAAAGCTTAGTAATTGCATACTTAGAAAGAAGTGCGAAGGTGGCGGGGACGACGAAGAGCAATTAAGGATTGGAGATTTCGTGAACCCACCAATCCGATGACTCGCGAAAGACATTCCATGATGTTTGAATTGAACACTCGGAAGGGATAATATAACCCTCCACAAATATTCGTTTAATGCGTATTAATGGGAGATCTCCTTGAGCCTTTTGCTCATTAATGACAATCTTTACGGTTCCTGCATGATGAGTTGTTAACATTAAAGCTTACTAATTTCATATTTAGAAAGAAGTGCGAAGGTGGCAGGGATGAGGAAGAGCGATTAAGGAATGGCTAATTATGGAAAGCGATCGATCGGGCTTCAAAATAAGGTCACGAGGGATACTTAGGAGAGGTGAGGGCCCAATGGTCAAATTGTATGTCTCAGAACTTTTGAGTGCAAAATGTGTAACACGGAAGAGAGCATGATGGGGTAGTCTAACGGTTAATTTGTATATCACGGAACTTCGGGTGTTGTTTGTAGGTTGCGAAACAATGGAAGCGCAATATTGAGCCCACCTGTTCGGGAACCCGCAATTGAAAAAGTGGCTAAGTATCGAAAAGGGAAACGGTCAGCTAGACTCGTTTTCGCTAATATATTTAAATTTGTAATGGATATCCCATTATCTGGCAAGATCTTTTCTGCATGGTTTTGGACAAGTTGTGTAGGGATAGTTAGTGTGACTATCTCCTCAATCCTTTAGCTCATTAATGACAATATTTACAATTGCTTCATGATGAGCTGTTAGCATTAAAGATTACTAATTGCATACTTGGAAAGAAGTGCGAAGGTGGTCGACACGGGGAATAATGATTAGGAATTGGAGATTTCTTGAACCCTCCAACCCGACGATTCACGAAAGAGATTCCAAGAAATGGACAAGTATGAAAAGCGGTCAGACGAGCTTCAAAATAGGGTGACAAGGGATCCTCAGGAGACGTGAGGTCCCGACGGTCAAATTGCATGTCTCGAAACTTTTGAGTGCAAAATGTGTAACACGGAAGAGGGCATGATGGGGGAGTTTGACAATCAATTTGTATATCACAGAACTCCAGGTGTTGTTTGTATGTCACAGAACAATGGAAGTGCAATCTAGAGCCCGCCTGTCCGGGAATATGCGATCGAAAAAGTGGCTAAGTATGGAATGGGGAAGTGGTTGGTCAGAGTCGTGATATAAAAGCATGAGTGGAAATGTGAACCTGTAAGTCTGCCAACCCGCGCACTTAGAAATTTTCAGAAAAATGACTAAGTAATTAGAAAGAGAAAGTAGAGGGGAAAAAGAAAGGGGAATTCGGTTAAGTATAGAAGAGGGAAAAGAAGGGGATAAAAAAGAGTGGGAAAATAGAAAAGGGGAGGGCAATTTTCACAAAGAGGAATTGGTCTCAAACAAGACCCATTGTTGCAAAATCATCATTTTCTAGTCCAATATTTTATCCACATACTCGTTTTGTATTGTGCTTGTATCATTAAAAAGGGTGTGAGCAAATGAAAATATAAACTATAACTTGATTTTTGGCTATAACTATGTGTAGTTGATTTACAGGCGCTAAAGATGTTTGGCTTTTGTAGATAACAATGGGTTGGGATACTTTTGCATTCTTACTGTGATAAGGCCTTAAAAAAACTAGAATAAGTAACAATTTTTTCCAATTCAATTCTCACACGAAAAATATATATCTAATCCCATAATATTCATCTTTGTTGATCTGATGATAGGGAGGTCGATTTCGTAGATTGGGCTATTGTTCATTTCAGGCGACTGGGGTGCGTCAACTAATGTTTTGATGAAGATTTGTTTTTATTGCAACCTATGGGAGTAATCATGTTTTTGATACATTGTTTAATGCCTTGAAATATTATTTTAAGTATTAAACTTCTTGCAACAGATTATTCATTGAATGGTTTGTTGTTTCCCTCTGTTTTTACCTCTATTATTTCACTTGCCTGTCAGTACTCTACTACCAGCCAAGGAGAACCCTCATCCATATCATGTTTCCAATTTGACCATGCTTTTGTCTTGGTGAAACAACCCTCTAACTCACCAACAAATTCAAAAGAACGACCATTCCAAATTTTCGGTGGCCTGGCTCTGCCCTTTAACACTCAGGTGCATACTTTAGGAGCAATAGTAACTATGAATTCAATTAGACAGTTCTACAGGATCTTCAATAAAATAATAGAGAAAGTGAGTCATAGCTATACTTTCTAGGATGTGTTTGCATAAGAGAAGCATCGAAAAGATACAGATAAATCAATTGAGGGTTGTTGAAATAAACTTATTGTACTGTCAACTTGACCGTAAGTATAACAATGATGAACTTGAATTTTAATATTGTGGTTGATTTCGTAGCCCCATTTGACTTCAACTAGCATATATCACTTTTTTTCAAAATATTTGCGAAGAAGAAATTTAGTAATTTCATTAATAAAGTAAAAGTGCTCAAATAGAGGCCAGGGGATGGACAACTAATAGTATGCTTCCTTTTCGAGTGAAGGAATCAAGGAAGCAAGAGGAGAATAAGAGATCGTTCGCTTAATAAGGTTGAGATGAGAACGAAACTTCTTGGGCGGGGCCCCATCTCATGCATTGTGAATTAGTGTTGCTATGTTCTATCTACATTACAAATGGAATTGAATGTTGGTTTGAAACTGTGTGTGAAATTCATTTATGTTTCCGTAGAAGCCTCATGTGATCGACACAATGCATTGTCATATAATTGTTCAATGATTAATATTTGATCAAATTACTTGAGTCAATACAATATTTAAGAATTACGAGACTATCGAACCACGCAAACGAGAAGAGGTGTTAAATCCAACAAAGAAGCCCCAACCAAGATTCCAAGGCAATTTTTTAATAGTAAATCTATAAGAAAAATAGTGGGTAATATATATTTATCCATAGACATTGGAATGAGTTCTTTGCACCGAAGAATTGAACACACTTGTTATAAATACAGGTAGAGGAGTTACAAAAAAAAAACATGCATACAATTCTGTGTTGTTCATCTAGTGCAAGAACATGCAGAAGGCATCGACAAGCTCTTGAACATGCATACAAAATTGATTATCATGAATTTTTAGGGACTCCTTGCAGTCTTCTCCTCTGAAGGTCAATGTTGGATTTGAAAATATCAACATCTTGCGGAATACCTAAGATGACAAAGAAACATCTGAGTGGTCCTGTAGTGGCATAATTCTTTGGCTTGAAATATATCTCTCGGCGCACCAAGATACCACCTCCTTACAATCAAAGACTTCAAGGACACAACCTACATGAGAAATTCCAGATGTCCAATTTACTTCGTTCGAGGCAGAAGGGGATGAGTAGTAAGAATATTTCTTGGACCACTGGGAGTTCTGGTCCTCACCCCTTAAGATGTTAATTTTATCTCCACAGAACATGAGACTGGTCCCACAATTGAATAATTCTTTGGCTTGAAATATGTCTCTCGGTGAACCAAGAGACCATCTCGTTACAGTCAAAGACTTCAGGGACACAACCTGCACTAGGGACAAATCCAAAACCCTAAAAATGAAAGGAAAGGATACATCTCTGAGGGCCAAGACCGCCATTCGAGTCGAGAGACTCAAACTCTCATGCTGCAAAGTGGCTATTGCGTTCAACATCGGTTTCTTCTCTGAAACCCTTTCCTTTGGTCTTCTTAGGACCACCATCTCGGAGCTGGGAAGTGCCCCCCATTATGGTGGATTTCAATTTGGGCATAGGAGTGGGAACAATGTCGACATTGCCATCATCCATCGTCGTATCATCGTCCATTAGATCATCTTCTTCCGGCTTGAAATCGACGACATCAACTTCTGCACCGACCATTGTTTCGTGCTTTTTTGCAAAATCCTTGAAATTTGGAGCAGGCAATGGATATACATAGCGAATGTAGGATATACACATTTATAGGGTTACAACACAAATAAACGCAGGGGGGCAAGATATACACATTTATAGGGTTATAAAAAAAATAAACGCAGGGGGGGTTGTTTGAGCAGGGGGACTTGCATTGGAATTCTTTGTCTTGAAATGTATCTCTCGGTGCACCAAGGGACCATCTCCTTACTTCTTTCTAGGCAAAAGGGGATGAGTAGTAAGAATATGCCCTAGACCACTGTAAGTTTTGGTCATCATGCCCAAAGGTGTTTACTGTGTCTCGACAGAACTGTTGTCGAGTTGCTACCATAAGTTGACGAGAACACCCATTTTCTCCAGATGATGTTTGAAATGAACACTCGGAAGGGATAATACAACCCTCCACAAATATTGGTTTAATGCGTATCAATGGGAGATCTCCTTGAGCCTTTTGTTGATTAATGACAATTTCTACGGTTCCTGCGTAATGAGATGTTACCATTAAAGATTACTAATTGCATACTTAGAAAGAAGTGCGAAGGTGGCGGGCATGACGAAGAGCGACTAAGGATTGGAGATTTCGTGAAGCTGCCAACCCGACGACGCATGAAAGAGATTCCATGATGTTTGAAATGAACACTCAGAAGGGATAATATAACCCTCCACAAACTTGGTTTAATTTGTATTAATGGGAGATCTCCTCGAGACTTTCGCTCATTAATGACAATCTTTACGATTCCTGCATGATGAGTTGTTAGCATTAAAACTTAATAATTACATATTTAGAAAGAAGTGCGAAGGTGGTGAGGACAACGAAGAGCGATTAAGGATTGGACATTTCGTGAACCCGCCAACCCGTGAAAGAGATTCCAAGAAATGGCCAAGTATGGAAAGCGGTCGGTCGGGCTTCAATATAGGGTCACAATTTATACTTAGGAGACGTGAGGGCCCGATGGTCAAATTGTATGTCTCTGAATTTTTGATTGGAAAATATGTAACACGAAACAGGACATGATGGTGGAATTCGGCGGTCAATTTTTATATCGCGGAACTCCGGGTGTTGTTTGTAGGTCGTGGAACAATGGAAGCACAATGTTGAGCGCGCTTGCTCGAGAATTGACGATCGAAAAAGTGGCTAAGTATGGAATGGAGAAGCGGTCAGTCAGACTCGTGATATAGAAGCATGAGACATATTCAGAAAAATGACTAAGTAACCAGAAAGGGAAAGTAGAGGGGAAAAATAAAGGGGAATTTGGTTGTCAATTTGTATATTGGGGAACTTTGGGTGCTGTTTGTAGGGGGATGAACAATGGAAGCGCAATATTGATATCGCCTGGCCGGGAACCGGCGATCGAAAAAGTGGTTGATTCTGGAATGGGGAAGCGATTAGTCAGACTTGTGATATAAAAGAATAAGTGGAAATGTGAATGCGTGAATCCGCCAACCCGCACAGTTAGACATTTTCCGAAAAAACGACTAAGTAACTAGAAAGGGAAAGTAGAGGGGAAAAAGAAAGGGGAGTGCAATTTGCGAAAGCGGGAATTGGTCTTAAAAAAGCACCATTGATGGTCTTAATAGTAACTATGAAGTGCATTAGACAGGTGAACATGCTCTTCAATCGAGGAATAGAGAAAGTGAGTCATAGTTATACTTTCTAGGATGTGTTTGCATAAGAGAAGCATACAAAAGCTACATAAAAATCAATGGAGGGTTTCTCAAGTAAAATTATTGTACTATCAACTTGACTGTAAGTATAACAATGACGAATTTGAATTTGAATTTTCTGTGGTTGATATCATAGTCCCATTCAACTTCAGCTAACATATATCCTTTTATTTCAAAATATTTCTGAAGATGAATTTTGGTAATTTCATCAATCAAGTAAAAGTGCTAAAATGAACTACATATTACATTTGCTTCACAGAGCTTACAATAAAAGGCAAAGAAGGTCTTGTATATTCTTTAAGATCGTAGAAAAACCGCTAAGATCCTGAATCTATCATTCAACCATAATTCAAAAACTGGGCCCATGAGAACCTTGAACTACAGTACAAAAGCACAGGAACAAAAGTCTACCAAACATAAGACAAGAAAAAATCAGCGGATATTGGGCATTGTCTCCCATCTATAACCAAATCCCCAAATGGTCACCAATAAATTTGTCGATTACTATATTACTATGAACCAAAATCACTATGAACATTTGCTTCCGATAGTACTATGAACCAAGATCACGTTGACCTGACAATGTTCTAACATTACTAGTTCTGGAAAAGAGTGTCAACCATTAACTTAATGGAATTTTAACAATGCCAAATTTGCAATATTATTGAAAATGCATGATGGTTCCATTCATAGGAGCAAGCCATTTTGACGACTCAAAGGATGGCCCTGATTTATTCACAGTTGGGTACTTTGTATGAAATCTTTCTTCATGCTTCTCATTCCTGGACTAAACAATCTTATGCGCTTCCAGTTCACTTTGTCATGGCACTGCAAAACTCTATTCATATCTTGATTGGGTAACATGGACATATACAGATTGTATTGTTTCGTTTCTTGTCAATGCATGATATGATTTTTTTTTTTTGGTTCAGCCGATATGCAGTATGGCATTGTCCTCATTTAATGTAAATTTGCTATGGACATGAAAGTTGCGTAACATGTAGACACTGTTTTCCTTTTTATGTAGGTATACTTCATATGGAAATTTTGCCAACCCAGGAAGCACATCTTGTAATACAAGTTGTCTAATTGTACAATGTACAATTATGTTGCTGAGGGTTTAGATGGAAACATTGAGGCAATGCCTATATATGTAAGTGCATTTTTTACTGCATTGCAGGCAATCGATTGTGCCATCATTTATGAAAGTAGAGGCATAAGCATGAGAGTTGCATTTGGCACATACAGGCTTGAAGGGGATCGAGTACGCATTTGCTGCAACCAAAACACCCTCAACCTGCGCACGTGAGCATAGTAATTAATATATTGAACAATATAATATATATGTGTACAACAAAAAAGCTGCACAAATTTTTTTAAGGCAATTTTTATGTGCAAAGTGTGGATGGAATTGTAGATGTATACGCACAACAGTTGTCGAGCTAGTTAGTTTCTTGAGATCCTGTACTATGTTTGTTCTCAATTCTGTTACAAATGTTGCTTGGGTTGTGCGAAAGATCCTTTCTTTAACATATCTTTTCTTTGTTATATTTTTGAAGAGCATAAGTGGAAATTGCCCTTTATGCAATTGTTGTTCCATTGAGGAAAACAAATTTGAATAGGTGTCAAACAATTGTAGCTCCAATGTGAAACAATGTAATAGTTGTGTAAGATAATTGAGATATATGAGCATGTGAAAGTAAAGGACAAAACTGAGTATGGAGAATGGTACCATTGCCTTGTCGTTGTTTGACTCTCCATATTTTATATGGAGAATGTGTTGTGAGCCAATTTTTCTCGCAAGTGTGACAACTGCACTAATGGATCCAACTGGGTAAATGTCGTTTCTCTCTGCAAGTTGGCCGATTGTTGTGTCCGGTACGAAAATATATTCTGAACAAACCGTGGAAACTTTTTCCACAATACTTGTTTCATTGAGCGATATAATCCAATCACAATCACCATGGTCATATACTGTTTTTGGTAATATATTGAAATTTGTAATGGATATCCCATTACCTGACAAGATCTTTTCTGCATGTTTATGGCAAGATCTTAACTGTCATCATGGCTTCCTTGTTTGTCATGTCAGCACGCATAATGCATCTAGTTTTGTTTGCCTTGTCTAAGTAGGTGCTATACACAACCATTATGTCCCCGACGAACACTTCTCCAGTTTGGCGGTTGTTCAAGCCTTCTATTGATAGTATATTGGGTGTTATAAGTTTAGACCCGGTGACATTTTTTGAACATAAAAAGTAATGTGAATGACAGTTTGTATCTTTTTTTTTTTCCATAAATGTACAAGTAGATGCACAATTTGGATGAAGTCTGCAGGTCATAGTTTTGTAACCATACCTCTTAGTCTGCGGAGCTTACACTATGTTGGGTGTTTCACTTGCACTCGTTGATACTTCTTGTGAATTGAAAAACATGTGTTGTAGATGACATCAACATATTTATCATGGCATAGATGAATAAATAACTCAGGATATTTGTTTGGTAAACATAGCAAGAGCATAATATATGAAGTTTTACCTTTGGCCTTGTCGTTCTGTTGATGTTTGCGATGATTGACTACTCATGCCCATGTCACTCGTCCAACTTTTCATGATGCAAACATGTGTACAATGAACATCACAATGACTAAATAAGCATATGCATTGTATATTATTCATGATTGTTCTGGATGTCACATACAGGCTCGAAGGGGATTGAGTATGAAATATGGTGTCAAGGGATACTTAGGAGACGTGAGGGCTTGACAGTCAAATTGTATGTCTCAGAAATTTTGAGTGCAAAAATGTGTAACACAGAACAGGGCATGATGGGGGAGTCCGATGGTCAATTTGTATATCATGGAACCCCAGGTGTTGTTTATAAGTCACAGAACAATAGAAGCGCAATGTTGAGCCCGCAACCCGAGAGTCCGACTGTCAATTTGTATATCGCAGAACTCCAGGTGCTGTTTGCAGGACACAAAACAATAGAAGCTCAATTTTGAGCCCGCCAGCTCGAGAACCTGTGATCGAAAAACTAAGTAAAGTAACCAAAAAGGGAAAGTAGAGGGAAAAAAGAAAGGGGAATTCGGTTAAGTATAGAAGAGGGGGAAAAAAGGGGATAAAAGAGAGTGGGAAAATAGAAAAGTGGAGGGAAATTTTCGGAAGCGGGAAGTCTCAACAAAGGCCCATTGTTGCCAAATCATCATTTTCTAGTCCAATATTTTATCCACATACTTGTTTTGTGTGTTTGGTTTACTATCACTATTGGTATACCTTTTCAAAGATTGTACTTCAGCTTCCTTTGCCGTGGCATATAAGATTTCATCCTCTTGTCCAATTAGTCTGTTTCTTTCAACATAGAAATGCAGAAAATACAATGGACATGAATGTAAGTTGGTATGTAGAAAGACATGTAAAAAATTAAATACAGTTCTATTTATTTAAATGTACCAGTACAAAAAATACAGTTGACATGAAGATAGGTTATTATGTAGGAAGATATGTAGTATCTACATATAATAAATTAGGTTCAAAGTAGTAGAATAAATATACAGACAATAAATGAAATACAAAACAATGGAATATGAAATAAGAGTATAAGCATGCACCTTTGTATGTCTTCTACATTTGTGGTTAAGAGTCCTTCGTCTTGTCCAACTATTATGTTTGTTTCAATGTGGGAATGCACAAAACACAATGAACATGAATGTAAGTTGGTATGTAAGAGAAAACAAGTAATATGTGCATACAGTAAATGAGAATCAAAGGAATAGAATAAAATATAGAGTTAGAAGCATGCACCTTTGTTTTTCTTGATCCATGGTTGTGGTTATACAGAATTTTTCCTGGCCAAATATATTGCAAGCCAGAAAATATTAAGAAGTTGGATGATCCTAGCCGAATTATTTGGTTTTGTGCAACAAAGTATCCATATATGCTTTGAGACATGGAAATATGATTTTGTAATATGTTTGATTTATATTTCATAATTCAAGTACAAGACAAATTGTATAATGGTCAGACCAATATGTGTCTAAGATAAAGAGGGTGTATTGTGAAATGAGCACATTTGACCATACATGGTCAATAGGTGCATTTTGTACATGCTTTATCTTATCCAAAAGAAAGCGAAGATTGTAATTTCACATGTAGTTTTCCAATTCTTTTGTTATGGCACTATTTTATAGCATGTCAACATTGAACTCTCCTAGAATGATAATGGTTTCGTTCATATGTAAATGGTGTAATGCATTTGAAAAAAACATTTATTATGTTGGCAATGTTGCACGCAGAGCGGCATAGAGATTGAATATTGCAAATTGCAATCCACGAAAAGTACTCTTGCTAGCACCATCTCAACATTTTTTTCTTCGAAATGCATATGATCCAAAATTGTTATATGTTTTTTCACTAATATCATCACTCCATGCATAATGTAACTTGATATGCAAGTGTGATTTGAACATTGCTTATTTTGCATGCATAATGTCATGTATGTTTTTTGCAAGCACAGAATATCAGATTGCATTGTGTCATAGTCAATGAGTATATCATTCATATGTGCATTTAAGCTGCACATGTTAAGTGAGAGAATTGATATAGATGAGTTTGTTTGTATGGATTGGTAATCATATTGCAGATGCCATTTGGCACTAGTCTGAAGGTGTTGCATCTCGATATCGACGTTATGTTTGATTTTGAACTTATCTTTTGTAAGAGTGCTTAGCAAATACAAGGAATATATGTTTATGACATGGGACAAAGTTGTGTATACAAATCCATGTATTCATATTCCAGCAGGGTCGAAGGCAACAATATCGAGTGTTAACCCTTGCGATCTGTGGATTGTACGTGCACCTGCAAGTTGAATTGTAAATTTTTCTTGAATCTTCAGTTGACCTGTCTTTTCCGATGTTGATATTGGTTTTTATATTCGCAATATAGGTGTCCATTCACAAAAAGTGTTTGAATTATATACATAAGCTAACTTGTTGGCTTGTCGGTGGCCAATCTGCGGATCATGGAACTTAGTCCAGAGGACATCAACTTTTTTTTGTTTTGGTATAAGCTTTGAGTATTCCATCTGCACCATTCACTAGTCCATCTTGTGAATCATAGTTGCAGGCATATATTTCAACTAGCATGTCTAATTTCAGGACAAGTTGCAAAGGGAAAGTTGTTGTATGTTGATAACATGGTGCATTTCCATGGTTTTCTTCTTCAAGATCAATTGAATTGATGATGATATCATTGTCAGGCATGAGCGATAGCATATATTTGTTATGCTCTGCAACATCCTTATTCTTGTAGAATAGGTAAGCGAAGGTTGGGTCGGTTGGGGTAGGTCGCATGAAAATTGAATTGATATATATTAAGTCATCACATGATTGGTTGTTTGTCTGCATTCTATTTAGAATTGCAATAAATTTTTCATTTGTCTGGAGCATTGTAGTATGTAATTCAAAGTACTTTATGTTGTCTTTCCAAAAGTCACGTGTCATTGTTTTCATGTTGACTATAGGTTGATCAAATATGAGAGAATCCTGTATGGGTTGTGCTTGCTAAAGATCCCCACAGAATACCATATCAAGGTTTCTAAATTATTTGGTTTGGACATGTTTTATTTTTCTCAGTCGATTGTCAATGGAATATAAGAAACAACTTCCAATCAATGATGTCGCATCTATGAACACAAGTTGTAGTTCATCATAAATATTTGACAAGGTATATAACATTTCCTTGCTGAGTGGAAGAAAATGTGACTTGTTAAGAGGCATAAAAAATGCAGAGTGGATTGTTGTTCCACATGCATTATATGCATCTTTTCCTGTATATGCATGACATATCAATTGCCTCAAAGAATTTACTCTATGTCTATAGTAACGAGTACGTGTTATTGGGTCTTTTCTCATGAGGTAGTTAATGCCATCACTTTCCAAGGTCCCAGTTTGTTTTTTCCTTTTCTTGTTCCTATACAATGTAGACACTGTCCTGGAATTGTCAGGGCCTGGAACTTTCTCTTTATAACTTACTGAAATATGTCACCGATAAATATGGATAATTCCTGACAATGGTGTACAATTTTGTTGCAGCTTGGATACCTTTGTAGCATACTTATACCTTCTACACCTACCTGCAATTTTCTTCTACAAGAAAATTTTGCAAAGGCATGTAGGTACTCATTCTCGGGCAAGGTGGGAATATCATTGAGGGCATGGTGGAAAGACTAAATAATTTCCTTATTCAATTGAGGCGTTAGATTTCTGCTTTGTCACATAAGGCAAAGGATCGAGATTTTTAATGCTGGAAAAAATGATAGCCAGAGTTGTGCACACAACATTGACATACATATGGTTCAGAGTTTGGAGAAAAAATTAAGAGCAGGAGGGAAAGATATGCCAACCTGTATGGAAAGTCTGCAGGATAGGAATGATGAATAAATACCTAAACATTCTTACTTGCAAACTGTAAATAGTAAACAGTAAAGAACGAATACAAATGAAACTATGGTATTGAAACTTACTCGTCAATGATGAACGACATAATCGCAGGTCCAATTGTGAGTGCAGGATTTCAACCTTGTAAAGTGCAATAACAAGTCTTGGAATTACCCAGGATTTGCATTCCAGGTCCTGGAACTTTTTTTCTTTGTAACTTATTGAAATATGTCACCGATAAAGATGGATAATGCCTGGCAATGGTGTGCAATTTTGTTGTAGCTTGGTTACCGTTGTATCATACTTATCCCTTCTACACCTACTTGTAGTTTTCTTCTACAAAAACATTTTGCAAAGGAAACAAGATTGACATCATCTTTTCATGTGAAAGACATGGGTTCGATTCTCGTATGGGATAGGTAGGTACTCATTCCCGAGCAAGGTGGGAATATCATCGAGGGCAAGGTGCAAAGGCTAAAGAATTTCCTTATTCAATTGAGGTGTTCGATTTCCACTTCGTCACATACGACAAAGGACCGAGATTTGTAATGCTAGAAAAAATGACAACCGAAGTTGTGCAGACAACATTAGCATGCACATGGTGCAGAGTTTGGGGGAAAAAATGGAGGAAAATTTAAGAGCAGGAGAAAAAGATATGACAACCTCTATGGAAAGTCTGCAGGATAAGAATGATTAATAAATAGTTAAACATTCTTACTTGCAAACTATAAATAGTAAACAATAAACAATGAATGTGAATGCAACTATGGTATTGAAACTTACTCGTCAATGATGAACGACAAAATCATAGGTCCAATTGCGGGTGCAGGAATTGAACCCTGCAAAGTGAAAAAACAACTCCAACTGTGGGTGTAGGACTCCAACCTTGCAAAGTTGAAGCAAACAAAATCAAACAACAAGAAACAAACCAGTGAGCAAGCACCAACATGTCCAACTACAGGTGCAACACTTCAAACTTGCAAAGTTGAACCAAACAACAACAAGCAACAACCAACGAACTAGTGAACAAGAAGCAACCAATGAACCAGTAAAGAATATATGTATCTTCAATGATGACTAAATTCCATTCCAAGCATAGAAGAAATATGAAACATATGATGACTATGCGAGTGGCAGTGGACAACAATATTGCTCGAATTCACTGCAAGATTGTATGCAAAAATTGGAGGAAAAATGTACTCTGACATGCTTATTTAAGTAAACATTTAAGGCTGTCAGGGATGTTTAAGGGCCTCGCGCTATGTAAACATTCAAGTTGTCACGCCTATTCAAGTACCTCAAAAAGAGTGTCAACGCTCAAAACTTTCGGTATGTAAACATTTCAATAAAGAACAAAAAAATTAAAAAGAGTGTTGATGCTCAAAACTTTGGATATCTAAACATTTAAAACATTGGGAATAGCGAAGCTGGCAATAAGACTTTGAATCTATTCTCCAATGAGATGATGACATATAAGGTTTTTTTTATCATATAAAAAATAAAGTTTTTAGTTCTCTAGTTCGAACAATAGAGATTATGCAAAAAATTATAGTCAAAGGACATATTAATATGAAGTCAATGAATTATCGATCGCTATAGTCTCTCTACGCCTTCGGCATGGACTAATAAAAACTGCAATAA
The DNA here is from genome assembly GCA_009831015.1 of Picea engelmannii. NCBI lineage: Eukaryota > Viridiplantae > Streptophyta > Pinopsida > Pinales > Pinaceae > Picea > Picea engelmannii. The sequence goes on from ML777112.1 coordinate 388,631, forward strand.
AGATGGCATAGAATTCATATCAATGTTATATTTCAAAGTTTTTATACAAAAAAAACATTGTCTATCAATCTATAACAAAGTGTATCAACCAAAATTTTCTAATATTTTATTTTGGTATAGATTTTACAAAATAAATCTAAGATCCTAAAGACTTTATAAAATATATACTTTAATAGAAATCATGTTGTTGCATTCATTGGCTCCGAGTTCGATTTTACGATTTCCATGCCTTTAGCTAGTTGATGCATGGTCTCTTGTCCCTTTTCATCCCTTCACTGTTGGAATTCATTGATTGTACTCGGATTGAAGCCCTATATTGATTGTTCTTAATCAAATTTATAAGCATGTTCCTAAGCATATTTCATTCTACCTCCATAACAACTTTCTAATGCTTATGTTGAACAAGTGTTCCCATGATTGTTGTTATTTTAATGGTGATGTAATGTTCATTCTCTTACGTTTTGGTTGTAGCTGTAAAGATTGAAGTTATGTTACCCTATATGGACTCCTCATGATTTCTTAGAACACATTTGATCCCTTGCAACTCCCGATAATACATCAAAATTATGTTACAATTAGGTCTACAAATCACTTGTAAATTCTCTATGCTACCCTTTGTCCAGATGCTTTGCTTCACTTTCAAACCCCTAGGGTCCCATAAGAGATCCAGTTTGGGCTCAAAATTGTCTATCTATCCACCCATTAGAAAGGACCTAAATAAGTTCAAACATAACTCAAACAAAAAAAACTTCCACCTAAAGGAGAAACAAGAATACAAACATAGCTTCCAAATATAGAGCTTGAACTTATTCAAATGAATGCAATTTCCCCTGAGCTAAAAAGGGTCAAAACCTTCCAACCTTGGGAGACCCAAAAATTGGTTAATTATGTGCACTATAATGTCTATGTTTCCACCCAAAAAAAGAGCGCTTCTAAAAAACGAGGAGAATTCAAAGAGAAGAAACAAAAATCCTCGAGAGGAGAGACAAGGACATAAACAAAGCTCCCATAGTTGATGCTTGAGTAAATGCAGATGAATGGAAGCCTCCCTGGAATAGAAGAAAGCAAAGGAGGGGGATCATATGCGATCCTAAAAGAGACTAAAAACATATATACCACCCTAATCAAGCAAAAAAAACTCACCAAAATGTCACGTGTCCCTGAAAAACAGGGTCTCCACTTTCGAATTCCATACATAGGAGCCATAATCCCACCTTGATGAGAAAAAATTCCTTCCATGGGTTCAAATTTGTGTGGCTCCAAGAGCCTAACCATGTGAAGAGGTATATTATGTCTCTTCTCATTAATCACCCTACTATACCATTGTGCTACCTTGCTATGAGTAATGTGAAGCCTGAAATGACTTCTACATGCCTTGATCCTCATAAAAAAATAATTAAGGAGTGGATTGATTGAAAGCATTACCATCGAAATTGATGACCCCCTCTTTTAGGGATGTGGCTTGATTAGCAAAGTCATATGAAAAATGATTATTCCCCGAAGCATATGAAAGAATTTGATGTCGATGAATTTAAGTCCTTCTTGTTTTGGTCGAGCTAACACTAATGATAATAAATTATCAACTAAGGTAGTATTCGAAACCATCTTGTTGACAATATCCTTTGAATCTTCCGCCACTAGCAATCACTGGATACACGAATCGTTGGCTATCCTCAAGCCTTGCAATAAGGCATAGGCCTATGCTTGATTATTAGATGAAATACCAAGACCCCATACAAAGGATGTTTCAATTGTTCCTCCATGGATCATGATCCAAATTTAAATTTAAATTTTGTAATAATAAAGAAAAGTAATTTTGAAGATGAAATTAAGTGAATTATGTGAGTTAAAATTAGTTATTAAATTGTAATTTTTGAATAAGAAAGAAAATTAAATTTAATGATGAAATTAAGTAAATTGTGTGAGTTAAATTTAGTTATTAAGTAAATTGTGGGCATTAGAATTAGTTCTTCACAAAAATATGAAATAATAATAATAGTAATAATATCATTTTCAAGAAGAAAAATTAGTTAATTGAATTAAAATATTATTAAATAGGAGAATTGGTTAAAATAATTAAAGAGAAAGGGGTGGCAGGTACAATGTAGTTGTATTTCTGTAAAATTTTCAGACCCCACCTAGTTTCAAGTCTCACTAAGCCTAATCATATTTTAATGCCCAACAACCCAGTTATATAACAACAACAATTTCTAAGCATATAAACAATTCTTATAAATGAAACACGAGGATTCTGAACAACATTAAATGCACAAATAAATAATTCTATCAACAACACACTAACCCATAAATTAAAGACATAGAGATTTTTGGTCTAACATTGACCCTAGAAAAATCCACAAGAGGAAAACCAATGAGAGAGGGGCTTTTTATTATTTTCAGAGCTTTGAGAAAATTTTACAGCAGTCATCATCAGAAAAATAAATTCCAACTTATCTCACAACGCAGCCATCAAATCTTCCTCGAAATATGAGCAATGCTTCTCGAAATTTGTGCAAAAATTTCCTGAACAAAAGCTATAAGCATGTTCCTCGATTTTTGTGTGAATGGATGTATGGAATCCTTGGAATTCATGCCAAAACAATCATCTTTAGTTCAGATACAAAAAATACAGAGAGGCTGCCTCGAAATGCATGCCAACACTTAAGAATTAAATGTTGTTCCTCCTCGAAAATTGTGCCATAAAGTAGTAGTACAGCCTCGTGAAATCTGTATAGTACGACCCAGATTCTGTCGTACCTTCTCCTCGATCTGCATGCTGTAATTTGCCTTGGTGTTCGTGCCCTTACCAACAACGTTTTCTCTCTTCTTCTGCTTGACTTCTCTCTCTTCTCAACATTCTCCAAATGCTCATGAAGAAATGAAATGGGGGGCACCATCTTACCCTAACCGACTCAATGAAGGAAGTTGAAGGGTCATCGGATCCAAGGGTTTATATTGGACAAGATGAATGGTGGATATTAACTCACTTCACTCACCCACTTTCCCTAAGTCATAAAGTCACCTTTAATTCATATCTCAAGAATTAAATGTCTAGGGTCCACATTAGACATTTTCCCACCCCTAGGCGTCTAGGTGATGAGAAACACTTACCTAGGTACTTTTTAATTATTTTTAACACTCCCTCTTACCAAGGAAGGTGTTACTCATTGTTGAGATTTGGGTACCTTGGAAAGTGGTCCCCTTGTGTTTGTGAGCCTCTAAACACAAGAGGGAAATACTTTGTACCATGTACCATTTAATTTATGTCTAATTTCACTTTGACTTAGGAGATTTAAGTCAAATGTGAAATTTGGTCATTTAAGCCTAAAGTGACTATTAATTCACTTTGTGGGTGAATTGAGGGACATAAAGTGAAACTATGGAAACTTAAGTAAAGTGGGTTTTGAGTTGAGATTCTTTTGATTTGATCTTAACCATTGATTAGGGATGAGATGAGATGATCTCATCCACTCATACTTTATGTTTCCTTATGCTTCCTTAAGGAGGGCGCAATGGTAAAGGAGAGGCTCATTATTCCTTGTTATGTTCACCAAGAGAGTTGGGAGATGATAATGAGGATGAGGTTGGAGGCATTGAGTGAAGAAATATTGGGCACCCTCATTCATGGAGGTAGCCAACAGGCTTAGTCCTTCATTTATTTGTTGAGAGTGTACTTGCTAGGAGGAGGGCACACTTGAGGAGGAGGGCACACAAAGAGCAAGGAGGACTTGAAGAGCTCAGATTGTAGTGAGGACAGTTTCAGTGGAGAGATACAACTAGAGATCAAAGTTGTGTGTGAGGGTTTCTCCATTAGATCTTCCAGGAGGCAGGGCACTTCAGTTCAATGGTTTTGACAACTTGTGAGGAGGGCACATCTCTACCATTTGGGCTTGTGTTTCATCTTGGTTCAAGCCATTATTGTATCAGGTTCATTTGTTTATTATACTTGTTGTATTCCACCTTCTTTTCTCCACATTTATACACTCAGATTCCAGAATTGTTTTCCCCAGGGGGTTTTATCTAGTGTCATGTTGACCAAAAATAGATGTGTTCATTTTCATGTATGCTAGTGTTTAGAACAACATTATTTCATCTCTAAAAGATCTCTAGGTGTGTTACATAGCTTATGGTATGCATGTGCTAACATCTTGTGACAAAAACTACATGCCAGAGCACCTTAATGGCCCATGTAACCATAACAAAACAACAAAGAAGTTATTGAACAGTTTGTTGTTATAAAGCAACAACAAACCCTCTTTTGACAGTTGAAACTTAGAGCCAACTTGAGGTCAAAGACAGACCTAGTTGGCAACTTGTTAGGTCCTGGAAAATCTTCATGGTATCAGATCATGGTGGTCGATTTTTGTTGAATTTTGGACAACATATTGGTGGACTATTTTAGACATCTTTTGGGAAGATTTTGTGGACAACCATTGATTGAGTTTAGTGGTAGCTTGTTGGAAGAATTTTTGTGGAGAGTTGTAGAGCAGTTTGTGGACATTTCGTCAGTCTCTTTTCATACCTACGTGGTAGGAGTGAGGCTGATTTTTCACGACCTCTTTTCACACCTATATTTCCAGGAGTGAGGTTGGTGTTCATTTGCCTCTTTTCACACATGTGTTGACAGGAGTGAGGCAACATTCCTTTGCAGTTGTAGCATCGGTTTGAGTTCAGTCGACAATGATGTCATCATCTCAGATGCGTGTGGAGGTTAGGCTAGCTGGAGCTAGCAATTGGTTGCCTTGGAAGGCCATGATCGTCTTTGTCTTAGACTACCTCAAACTATGGGATATAGTTCAGGCATCTATTCCCGTTCCTCCTGCTACTGCTCCCTCCTTGTTATCAGAGTTCAAGAAGAGGAACAAAAAGGCAAAGAGGATGATATGTGATACAGTGCGAGATCACATCATTCCCCACTTGACTGGGAAAGCCTATGCATTTGAGATGTGGGCATCTCTATGCAAGCTTTACAAGAGCTCTAACCATAACCAAAATATGGTTCTGTATGATCGACTCAGAGGAATTCGTATGCTACAAGATGAGTTGGTTACTTCATACCTTAGTCGATACACCCAGATCAAAGACGAGCTTGTAGCCATTGGAGAGGTAATGGACCCAGATTCTATGGTGAGGACAACCTTAACTAACTTCACCAAACCATGGGGTCCATTTGTTTGTGGCATTGTTTCCAGGGATATCATGCCCACTTGGGAAATATTCTGGGATGATTTCGTTCAAGAGGATATTAGACTTATATCAGAGTCTTCTGGATAACAACAGACATTGCAAGGTTATGAGGATCTTGTTCTTTGGACAAAGGGAAAGAAGAAGAACGAAAAAGGAGGTCGACGAGGTCCCAAGTTTGGGGCCCTACCACAGGGAGAGAGCAGTGGTGGGAAGAAGAGAGACATGAACACAATGAGATGCTTTTCTTGTAGAGATATGGGTCACTATGCAGAATAATGTCCCATGAAGAAGAAGAAACAACATAATGTTTCAACAACAACAATAGAGGAGCTTGAGTTCGATGCACAGTTTGAAAGAGAGTGTGGATTCGCTACTACTTTGTCAATTGTTACACCATCCAGCATCAGGTGGGGAGACAGAATTGAGGAGGACCTATTGACTCATAGTAGTGATTCAGAGGGAGATCAGACTTAGTTTTCTTGGACACCATCATCAAGGGTGACTGGTCCACTCGGGACAACTTCAATTTTAGAGTTTTTGAGACATAGGGTTGGTGTAGGGGCTTCAGAGCATCATAGATTGATCAAGAGGAGCAACAGGATACCACGAAGGCTTGAGCCTCACTTGGCTATGGAGACAGGCATATAAGATTTTTGTTCCACTTTAGGTGGAAGCTACTTGGCGAGAGGTCAAGTTGAGGATCTTGGTGAGATGCCTAGATCCAGGTACACTTCGTGAGATACCAAGAGGGGGAGAATCTTGGTGATATGCCAAGAGAGTGACTCTTGGTGATATGCCAAGAGTAGTGACTGTTGGCGATATGCCAGGAGGTAGAAATCCTTGGTGGGAGACCAAGGTTGAGATCTTTGGTTTGATACCAAGATCTAGGTGATCTTGGATAGGTAGAGAGACACTTCCATCTATAGATCAAGCAGATTGAGAAGATCTGTGTTAGAGACTACTTTCAATGATCAGGGTACAACCATACTCACCAAGTATTTTCCAGTAGGCAACCATGTCCACTATAGGGATGATATTGGTGGTGAAGGGCACTTTCCTCGGTAAGAGGGAGTGTTGAGATTTGGGTACCTTGGAAAGTGGTCCCCTTGTGTTTGTGAGCCTCTAAACACAATATGGAAATACTTTGTACCATGTACCATGTAATTTATGTCTAATTTCACTTTGACCTAGGAGATTTAAGTCAAAAGTGAAATTTGGTCATTTAAGCCTAAAATGACTATTAATTCACTTTGTGGGTGAATTGAGGGACATAAAGTGAAACTATGGAAACTTAAGTAAAGTGGGTTTCGAGTTGAGATTCTTTTGAGATTATCTCAACCATTGAGTAGGGATGAGATGAGATGATCTCACCCACTCATACTTTAGGTGTCCTTATGCTTCCTTAAGGAGGGCACAAGGGCAAAAAAGAGGCTCATTATTCCTTGTTATGTTAACCAAGAGAGTTGGAAGAGGAGCATGAGGATGAGGTTGGAGGAATTGAGTGAGGAAATATTGGGTGCCCTCACTCATGGAGGTAGCCATGAGGCTTAGTCCTTTATTTATTTGTGGAGAGTGTATTTTCTAAGAGGAGGGTGCGCTTGAGGAGGAGGGCACATAGCTAGCAAGGAGGACTTGCAGAGCTCAGATTGCAGTGAGGACAGTTTCAATGGAGAGCTACAGCTAGAGATCAGATTTGTGTGTGAGGGTTTCTCCATCAGAGCTTCCAGGAGGTAGAGCACTTCAACTCATTGGTTTTGGAAACTTGTGAGGAGGGCGTACCATCCTAGGGCACATATCTACCATTTGGGCTTGATTTTCAACTTGGTTCAAGCTGTTATTGTATCATGTTCATCTGTTTATTGTATTTTTTGTATTCCACCTTCTTTTCTCCACATTTATACACTCATATTCCAAACTAGTTTTACCCGCGGGGGGGGGGGTTTATCGAGGGTCATGTTGACGAAAAATACTTGTGTTCATTTTCATGTATGCTAGTGTTTATAACAACATTATTTCGATGAGGGAATTGGTGCATCAGAGCATGTTCAACCTATGCGTGGCTCTGCAACTTTGCTAACCGCTGCGCACACGCATTATGACTCCCTCTCTGGGAGGGGATCCGCCTCCGGATTCCCTGTCCCTTGACATGTAGACTTTTTAGGCCCTAGTTTCATCCTATGCTAAAGAACCCAAGATTCTGCCCTCCTGTTTCGTAAAAAAGGCGACCGAAATCCCCAAGGTATCAGTCTACGCTCCTTCTGCACGAATGTTGGCTCTAAGGCTCGCAGATCGTGGTTTGATCGGACAATTCACAGGATTATGGCCATCTCCAAGAGCCATGCATATCTGGCTGGAAGCAAACTGGCGCAAGCTGATCAAAGGGCAACTCTCGACAGCTTTTTGCGGTAAGGGATTCTTTGCCTTTCTATTTGAAAAGAAAGAAGATAGAGATCTGATCTTTCGCAGTGGCCCATACTTCATGGGGGCTAGAGGAATGTATCTAAACAAATGGACTCCAGACTTTAGCCCGAAAAATTATATCCCCTTTGTAGTCCCAGTCTGGGTTAGGTTACCCTTCCTTCCCCTACACTGCTGGAATGATGAAACAATTTGAAACATTGGAAACACCCTTGGCAAGTTCATAGACTGCGCTGAGCCAAAGGATGGCCTTCAAGCCTGTGCGAGACTCTGTGTATAAGTTGATTTGGAAAAGGGCCTCCCAGAAGCTATACAACTAAATCTTGATAGTTGGTCCTACATCCAACAAGTGGATTATGAACAAATTCCCTTCAAGTGCAAAATCTGTCACAAATATGGTCACTTCGCTAAATCCTGCCCGCAAGCCAAAGATTCTCAGGATCAAGACCCTAAGAAAGACCAGTGGTAGCAACCCAAAAGGAAAAAACCAAATGGGAAAAATCAACAGATCCCACACCAAAATCAAAGGGAAAAACCTATTGAGACAAAAGAAAAGATGCTCGAATCTCCTAAAAAAGGAGAATCAAGCCATAATCGACAGGTCGACCTTAGCCAAAATGGTACTCCACCTGTCGACATGGAACCACAGGAAATCAGTGGGAAAGGAATAGAAGCAAAAAAAAGTGGAAGCGATGCTGTCCTGGAAAAGAATAGAGAAGTTTTGGAATTAAGCGAAGATCACACTCAATCTCCACACACTCAAAATTTGGAAAACCCAGAAATCTCGGAAGAAGAGGGCCGAGACTCCTCAGACAACGAATCTAAAGTGGAATTAACCCAAGCCATTAACAATAAGAAACTTGGAAGGAAATCATATCGAAACAAAAGGGAATCAACAACAGATAGGGAAAAGGAACTAGGGATTCAAAAAACTATTGAGGAATCCCTCAAGAAAGATGGAAAATCTGGTAAGAATAAAGCAACCCATCACAAGGGAACAAGTTCACATCCCTCAGGAGGAGGGGAAACCAAACACCTTGATAAATGATGAAAATCGTCTACTGGAATTGTAGGGGATTAGGCAGTAGCCACAAGAAAGAAGATCTCAAAAAACTTCTGCAGGTAGAAAAACCATCAATCCTCATTCTCCAGGAGACGAAACCGGGGGAACTGGAAACCCTCAATGACCTTAAAAAAATCTGGAATGATTGTGATGGAAGCACAATGAGCTCTAGAGGGGCTTCAAGCAGAATCAGAATCCTCTGGAAAAGGGCAAATTTTGATTTGCAAGCGCAAACGCAAACCCAATTCTGGATCCGAGTGAATCTTCTCAATAAAACTTCAGGTATGCTCTACTCCATCATTAACGTTTACATACCAAATATTTACAATGAAAAAATTGAATGCTGAAAATCTCTGATAGGCCTTGCCAAAGAAAATCCCCACCAAAACCTCATTAGCGCAGGAGAATTCAACACAACTAGAGCCGCAATGGAAAAAAGAGGAGGATCGGTCGTCAGAGATCAATTCCGAGAAAGACTGGAGGACCTCATCTCGGAAATGGACCTTTATGACGTTCCATCCAGTAAAGGGATCTATACATGGAACAATATAAGAGCAGGGCCCGGTCATATCGTAGCCAAACTAGATAGATTCCTGATCAACAATGAATTATTGGTCCTCCCCGATAAGCCGTGCTCAATGAATCTCCCCTGGGCTGGTTCGGACCATCGACCCATAAGACTGACCTTTGAAAAGTAGAAAAATTGGGGTCCAATCCCCTTCAAGCTAAATTCTCTTTGGTTGGACCGACCAGAGATTCTTCAATCCATTGCTCAGACCTGGAACCAGTGGATCACAGGATCACCAAACTACATTTGGGAGAAGAAACTCAAATCAGTCAAAGACATGCTAAAGAGACGGGCTAAAGACAATTCACACAACAAATCACAAGTCAAAAAGGCCCAAGTGGAGGCCCTCCAAGAGGAAATGGAAAGTGCAGAGATTTTGCAGAGTCTCCTCACCCAAGAGCAATCCCTTCACAAAGACTATCTCCGAGTCCTAGCGGAAGAAGAAATGCCCTGGAGGCTTAAATCTAGGAGCATCTGGCTGAAGGCAAGTGACCAAAATACCACCTTCTTCCACAACCAAACCAAAGTCAGAAACTGGGCCAACCAAATCTTCGAGCTTAAAACTCCTGAAGGCGAAACAATTCAGGACTGCGACCAAATCAAGCATCTTGCCTCCTCTCACTTCCATTCCCTATATACAACCTCTGGTCAAGACGATGCACAACTCTCTGATCAATTCCTCCAGCATATCCCCTCCAAAATAACCGAGGCAGATAACCACCTACTAGACCGACCCATAGAAGAGGCTGAAATTCTCAGAGTCCTGAACCAATTTCATGAAGACAAAGCTTCGGGTCCGTATGGATTTACTCTTCACTTTTACAAAAAATGCTGGCCTATCATCCAAATTTTTTTCACCAGAATGCTTCGTTTCACTCACAAAGCCAAAAAACTGGGCGGAGCAACGAACTCCTCCTTCCTTGCTCTCCTCCCAAAAGAACATGGAGCCTCTTCCCTCAATCGCTGCAGGCGCATTTCGCTCTGTAACATCTCCTATAAAATCCTAGCCAAAATAATAGCAAACAGACTCAATCCCCTCCTTAGCATGCTAATCCTCCCAAACCAAGGAGGTTTTGTTGTAGGTTGCCATATCTGGGATAACTACATTCTTGTCCAAGAAGCAATCCATGCTAGTAACACTCGCGAGGAGTCTGGAATGGCTTTAAAATTAGATATGGCCAATGATTTTGATAGAGTGGAGCATAAATTTCTCTTCAAAGTCTTACACAAGTTTGGTTTTAGCGAGAATTTCATGAATTGGATCAACTTGTGCATCGAGTCTCCCTGGATAATGCCTCTAATAAATGGTAGACCAGGACCCTTCTTCAAGGCGTCTAGAGGCTTAAGGCAGGGTTGCCCCCTCTCTCGTATTCTCTATGTGTTCATGGCAGAATCGCTAAACAGAAGCCTCGAATGGGAAAGTGCCTTTGGCAACATTCCTAGTATAAAAATCGCCCAAGGTGTGAAAAGACTAAACCACTCCCAATTTGCAGACGACACAATCCTTCTGAGCGGTGCTTCCAAAATTTTGGCCAGAAGAATCCTTTGAGTCCTGGATACCTTCATCATAGTCTCGAGAGGCTCTATAAATAAAGAAAAATCTCAGATCTATACCTGGAATGTCTCGGCAGGCACCAGGGCAGGTATAACTCAAATAATGGGCATCACCATCACCCAAGACTGGAAATCCTTCAAATACCTAGGCCTCCCCCTATACCTTAGAATGCTTACCATAGAATTCTGGCACCACATCCTTCAAAAGTTCAGGGAAAAAATGGATAGTTGGGGAGCACGATGTCTAAACCCAACAGGCTGGGTGGTTTTAATAAAGTCTGTCCTTTCATGTAATATACCAGATATAAAATGTATGCATAACTGAAATAGAATGCTAGTAAAGGTAGAATAACAACAATATAACCAGAACATTCACCACAATAACACTAAAATGATATAAGAGTAACAACAAAAATAACACTTTGAATCTGAAAGCAATGTTCACGGGCCTCTTCGAGGGGGCAACCTCCAGTTCAGTAGAGCTCTATTACAATAATATCCAAGCTAGGGCTCTCATACCCTTGTTAGAATATAGAAGATGGTGTGCTCGTTTTACCATTGACGATACCTTCGTCACCCAACCATAGGCTGAAGCCTCCCTCCGAGCACCTTAACCTTGACTGAGAATTACTCCGGAAGCAAACCCTAGGCTAGATAGCCAAACAAAGAGTAGTGCATCTTTCCCCAAGGATATCGCATCACAAAAAGATGATCAGATAGTCCAAACCCTAGCCAAGAGGTATTCAAGCCAATACTGAGGACTAGCTACTGCTGCAGCTGCACCTGCTCTTCCTCCAAACCTACGCACCAGACTGCAACTGTAGTGCACACCAAAATGCAGGACTACAATTCTGAGATGTGACAAATGAGAATTGGCACCCTGTATTTATAGTAATCCTGCCAGTTTTGCTAGGGCCGACTTCTCCTTCTGGGTATGTGTCTGTTCAGTATATTATTATTATTTCTGGCCGACTTCTTCTCTTGGAGGCTAATAGCCCAATATAAATTATCTTCTTGAGCTGACAAGGATTCTAGGGTTATTAGCCAATTCATTAGGGTTTCTCTTGCTTCCCAGAGTCTTCTATTCTCGTCAGGTTCACACATGGGGGTAAATACCTCCCACAACTACCATAATATTAACACTCCCTCCTAGCTAGAGAGGTATTTACAGGTAATGGACTTGAGCACAAAATATACCATTTACCCGGTAGCATCAATATAGTCATCTAGACTATTTCATG
>ML777112.1:411271-428465 GCA_009831015.1 Picea engelmannii
CTAAAAAGAAGCATCTAGAGGAAGATCCTTCTAGAAGCGAAAGCTTCTATTAGGTCTTCTTACATCCGCCTTATTCTATTTTATTGAAAGGCCTTATTAATATTGACCTTTATTACATCCAAATATATTTTTCTACCTATGTGCGAGTTAGGACCCTAACATTTCGGCTCTCCCCATGTTTCAATTCTCCACCCTCCTTGCCCCAAAGGGAATTCTTCAAGCAATGAGTCAACTCATTCACAAATTTTTATGGCAGGGAGGGGCCTCAAATCACAAAAAATTCCACCTGGTAAAGTGGGAAACAGTCACCCAATCGAAATCTAAGGGAGGCTTGGGCATCTGTGACCCTGAACTCACCAACTCGGCAATGGGAACCAAAATTTTATGGAGACTAATCTCAGGGGACAATGACTGGTGGAAGCAGGCGCTCATAAGCAAATACAGACTAGGAAAAATAAAAAGAAGCATGGAAAATCCACATCCCCACCATACATGATCCCATATCTAGAAACTAATAAAGGGAGTCACCCCATTTTTTAGAGAGCACCTCTCTTGGATTCATGGAAATGGAAAAACAATAAAAATATGGCAGGATAGGATCTTCAGGGTAGCCTTTAACCCCAGTGACGAAAATCTCTTAGATCTAAAATGTTGGATGCTTGGCCCGAGAAAGCGTACTCTATTTGATATCTCAGCTTGGAATGATAATGGTAGTTGGAAAGATTGGAACTTGGGGAATTTCCCCCAACATTTAACAAGACAGGCTCAAAGCCTGCTCAAAGCCTGCTCAAGCTCCTAAAAGGAGCAACACACATCCAAAAAACACGACTAGACATCAGGGGTTGGGGGAGGCAGGGTTACTCAGTAACAACAGGATACAACTAGCTCCTCGAGAACACGGATGAACATCATCCCTCAGCAAAATGGAAAAATATCTAGAACCGGGACTCCCTTCGAAAAATCAACTTCTTCACATGGACATTAGCACATGGCAAGATTTTAATAGGGGAGAATATCATGAAGAGAGGCTACCTGGGTCCCTTCATTTGTCCGCTATGTAACAACAGTCAAGAAAATATCAGCCATTTGTTATGGGATTGCCCCTTTGCAAAAACTTGTTGGAACCTTGCCTTCAGAGACCTAGCTAGATTTATTTGATGGCCCTCCTCCCCCCACCCCAACCTAGGGAACTGGGATAAATATTATCGGGGCTCCTTCAAGGACAAGCCGATTTTGAAACGAGTGTGGAGGGTGCTTGCAAAATTTCTCTGTTGGCAGATCTGGAAAGCAAGAAATAGAAAAATGTTTCAAGGTAAGATCACTCCCCCCTAAATAGTAGCAGCTAAGGAAAATCTGCTTCTATCTAAAACCATTTTCTCTCGTTCTCTGAAAATCGAAGATACAACAAACTAGAACGACTGGGAAAAGGATTGGATAGCAAGATTCAATCCTAGGGATGTTAAGTCACCTCAAGCAGCTCCAAGATCATGATGGCAGCTTCATCACACTCCCAACATGGAAGTTTGGATCCAGACGCAAAAAACCCGTACTCTTTGCTTCGAAGGAGCTTCTAAAGGAAACACATGGGAGCCAGGTGCGGGTGGGGGATTCTCTATGATCCTCGGGGAAAAACGACGTCTCATTACCACTGGAATCTAGGGATGGACACCAACAACAAAGCTGAGGCATACACTCTTTTAAAAGGAGTTCAACTGGCCCACTCCAAGGGAATAAGAAAGCTTGTTGTCCTCAGATATTCCCTCATCATAATAAGACTGATGGTCAAGGGATCAAACCCCAAAGATGCCAACTTAAAACAGATCCTGGACAGAACCAGGCTGGCCTCCAAAGGAATCAAGCTCACCTTCTTTCACATCCTCCGTGGTAACAACAACGAAGCAGACAAGATGGCCAATGCAGCCATCGGGACACCTACCGACACTCTCAGCATTGACAGAGTTTCAACCCCAACCACCTTATATTAATGAGCATCCAAGAGAATTTTTTGGCTAGTCAAAGGAGTCCCTCCCCTTGGGGATTAAGCTTCCCCCACGACCACATGGTTAGAACCAATGCCAGCTCCACTCAAGTGTGGCAAAAAGGGAGTGTTCACAGCCATTTCAGTCGGGTTCCAGCTTGCAAAGAAAGTCACGACATGGCTAGGTGGACGCTTTCAGTCATCCACGTGATAACCTGCCATCGCACCATATGGCTTGTACCATACACGATTCATCTACCTCGAGCATACAAGCTGATCTCACCTCCAAGCACTGTGAAATATTCTTCTCGCATGGGAAAACCGATGTATCCGGCTCGCCTGTGTGGTTATAATGACCAGAACGATCACCTCCCTCGCCGATTCAGCTCCCCTGTTGTCAGTCGTCCCTCCATGGCGTCGGTCAATACCATGTACAAGACTCTTCCCACAAACTCGCAGGCTTGTTCGTCACCTCCCCCCTCAGCAAACCCACAGTCGTCCTTTCGCTGCGTTTGGCCCTCGTGGGAAATCCTTTCCGAATGTTTGCCTCTCCAGATCACCCTGACTCTTATATCATCCCCCTCGCCACCCTGCAGTCATTCCCGTTTTCATCAGCGAGCCTCTTGTGTCACCGGGTGCTGTAAATTACTTATTCACAGTGCTTGGAGTTTCCATCTCGCCTTTCCCTTGCCCCTCACTCCGCTCCCTGCTGGGCAGCCTCTCAGTCGTCCCCCCGAGTCAGCTTATACACCTGGGCCACATGTAGAACCCACAAGATCTGACCAAATCCAATCTCTCCTATGGAGACAACGAAATGCATTAGGAGAATACCATGCAGGAAGACTCAGACTCCTGGCCAGAAGACAATTGGGAACCTGAATGCGGAGGATGCATCAACCTTAGAGAACAAATGGAAGCACTGAGTGCCAACAAGGCATTTGAGATGGAAACTCTTTCCCAGCATCAGTTTCTGATTAGTAAGCTACAGGATGAAAGCGAGGCGCAAAGAAGTCAAATAGTTGCCAATCGGGTGCAGATTGACACTCTTCAACTCAGGTTGGATCAGCTTGACAACACCTAGCCTCCAACAAGCAATACAAAATCTCATCAAGGATATTCAAGGAATGCTCAGTCCAATTCGATAAATCAGATTCCAGATCTGAATGTGCGCCTCTCTAAGTTCAGGAGACACGAGCAACACTCCAACGAGGATAAGAATGCCTAAGCTAGTCGCCCTTAATCTCAAACAGCTCTATGTTTTGTCGGTTCGTGTATCTAAGTGGCTCCTACTGTAGAGTATATGTAGGAACTTCTCCACACAACACTTTTTGTAAGCAAAGGGGATACTTGAACACCCCAATTTTTGTAATAGTCCCCACAGTAAAGATCTCAAACACAACCCTTAATAGCTGTCCTTTTTTGTAACCTCAATGGATTTATCCACACCGATTAATATATCTTTTCCAGCTTCTGTTAAAAAAAACAAAAAAAAAAACATTATTTCATCTCTAAAATATCTTTAGGTGTGTTACATAGCTTATGGTATGCATGTGCCAACATCTTGTGACAAAAACTACATGCTAGAGCACCTTAATGGCCTATGTAACCATAACAAAACAACAAAGAAGTTACTGAACAATTTGTTGTTATAAAACAACAACAAACCCTTGTTTGACAATTGAAACTTAGAGCCAACTTGAGGTCAAAGACAGACATAGTTGGCATCTTGTTAAGACCTAGAAAATCTTCACTCACCACCCCAAGTTTATCTCTGAAAGGTGCAAACTTCCCTTTCCCCAAAGATTTTGTGAGTATGTTTGCCACCTGCTCATCTGTGGATATATATTGTAGCTCAATTTCTCCTCTCTAAATATAATCTCGAATGAAGTGATATCAAATCTCAATGTGCTTACACCTGTCATGAAAAAATGGATTCTTAGATAGTTTGATACAACTATGATTGTCACAGTAAATCACAATTGGTCTCAACTGCACACCAAATAATCCCACCAACAAATTGTGAAGCCAAATGGCCTCACAACTGGCCTGACTGGCAGCCATATACTCAGCCTCTGTAGAACTCAAAGCCACTGACTTATGCTTCTGACTGAACCAAGACACCATTGCTGAGTCCAATCCAAAATAACAACCTGAAGTACTTTTTCTATCACTGATACATCCTACCCAATCTGAATTAGTATAGCCCACCAATCGAACTCCATCCCCTCTCAGATAGTCCAGGGCATAATCCATTGTACCACAAAGATACCTGAGCAAATATTTTGCTACCACCCAATGCAATCTCCTAGAATCCACCATAAATTGACTAAGAGTGTTGACAACAAAACAAATATATGGTCTGGTGTTGACCAAATACATCAACGAACCGATCAAACGACGATATAATGTGGGATCAACCAAATGTGACTCAGAAGCATTGAGCTTCTTCCAGTTGGTAATCATGGGTGTGGACATGGGCCTACAATCCTCCATCTGGAATCTCCTCAGAATGTCAAAAGCATACTTCCCCTGTCCCAGAAAGATGTGTCCAGGCTCCTGCCAAACCTCCAACCCCCAAAAATAATGCATCGGTCCAATATATTTTTTCTCGAACACTGAAGCAAGGCTCTCCTTGCAGCTAGTAATGAGTTTGTTAGCCCCTGTAATGAAAACATCATCAACATATAGCAAGAGTATGAGAGGATCCTCTCCAACCACAATGAAGTACAGGTTGGGATCTGCCTCACTCTTATTAAAGCCCAATTGCTGCAAGTAGAATCAATCCTAGAATACCAAGCTCTGGGAGCTTGTTTTAGCCCATACAATGCCTTCTTCAGTCCGCACACATGAGACTCTCCCCCATGCAACTCAAAGCCTAATGGCTGATCAATGTACACCTCCTCCTATATGAGACCATTCAGAAATGCGATCTTCACATCCACCTGATGGATCTTCCAACCCATCTCTACTGCAATAGAGATCACTACCCTGATCGAAGTATATCTAGCAACCAGAGTGAAGGTCTCATCATAGTCAACTCACTCAACCCGTGAGAACCCCTGAGCCATAAAATGATATTTGTACTTCTCAATGATTCCATCTGCAACATATTTGAGTTTATAGAGCCACCTATAAGTCACCACTGATTTCCCCTCAGGTCTAGGAACAACCTCCCAAACATCATTATTTATGATGGAACTGTACTCTTCCATCATGGAAACACTCCAAACCTGTCTTCCAACAACCTCCTCAAAAGTGGAAGGCTTAGACTCCCTGATGCTGCTCACCATCACAAGATAACTGCAAAATCTCTCAGGAGGTTTACTCTCCCTCACATCTTGCCTGGGATTCCCCACAGAACCATGTGCCTCCTTCATAAGTGTCCTGAAGCCACTTGGGCTTCCTCCTCTCTGAATATTGTACTGTGGAGGGGACTCCTTCTTCTCAACCCCATCACCTGAAGTATAATCTGGAGCATAAGATCCTGAAATTTGAGGATTAGTAACCTCTGATCCTGGCATCTGTGGCCATGTGCCTTGTGGACCAATCATCACCGAAACTGGTGGACATGAACTCTGTGTCATTGAAGTTTGTTGTGGACTCACCTAAATATGAGGTGATAACTGCTCACCCTTCTCAGTGCCTCGTGACTTCCTAAAGGCTATATCCTCCTCAAATCTCACATCCCTTCTCACAATTTTCTTCCTCAAGGAAGGGATGTATATGTGGAAAGCCTTTGAAGTCTCACTATACCCAAAAAAATCCCCTTTTTTGTCATGGGATCTAGCTTTGTCCTCTTCTCTGAAGGGACATGTGAATATGTAAGGCACCCAAAAATCCTAAAGTGCCCAACCTCAGGCTTCTTCCCAGAGAAACCCTCCTCGGGAGTCTTATCCCCCAATGCTCTATGTGGACTCATGTTCTACAGATAAACTGCAGTGTAACATGTCACATCACAAAGAAAGAGCGGCAACCCCTGATCATGCAACATGGCTCTCGCAGCCCCAACTATGGCCATGTTCTTCCTCTCAACAACCCCATTCTGTTGTGGGTTGTAAGGAACAATCAACTCCCTCTTGATGCCCTCTTCTGCATAGAAGTCATTAAACTCCTTGGAGGTATACTCACCCCCATTATCTGTTCTTAGTACTGTGATTTTCATCCCAGTTTGGTTCTCCACAAGAGCTTTGAAATCTTGGAACTGATTGAAGACCTGTCCTTTGGTCTTCATGAATAAAATCCAAGACTTCCGAGAGAAGTCATCAATAAATATGACATAGTACAAACAACCACTCAATGATACAAAATAAGTAGGACCACATACATCAGAATGAATCATATCAAGTATACATGTTGCTCTGTCACTGCTTGGAAAAGCAATCTTGGTGTACTTTCCCAAAGCACACCCCTTGCACAACTCCTGGTGCTCTGTACTAAACTCCGACACTCCAGTCACAATCTCCCTCAGTATCCTTAGAGCCCCATGATGAAAATGGGCCATCCTCCTATGCCATATCTCACAGAGATCATTGTTGCTGGTAGTATTATACAATGCACTAGTTGACTGAAACATGAGCTTGTACAACTTCTCATGTCGAGTCTCAATCACTTTGGCCAAAGTGATGTTGGACCCCTTGGGAAATAGGAGCACTTGTCCATCATGGAACAACACCTCATACCCCCTCACCTCAATAGTAGAAACTGAAATCAAGTTCTTCTTCAAGCTAGGAACATATTGGACATCTCTCAACAACATGGGAGGTTTTGACTCCCTCTGAATTGATACTGTCCCACTACCAACTGCCTTGACCCCCCGATCATCTCCAAGCACTACCTCAAGATCACCAATTTGTGTAAAATCTCTCAAATGCTCACGAACACCTGTCATATGGCGAGAGACACCACTATCAATATACCATACACTGGAATGTGTGGCTCTAGTGGAAAGACACACCACTAAGGAAAAATCCTTGTCGAACCTGGTGGAAAACTCTTCCACCTCTGTTGAAGCTGCAATCTGTCTCTTCTTATTATTAGGACATTGCCCCGCATAGTGCCCAAAATTGTGATATGCAAAGCACTTGACTTTGCTCATGTCCTTCTTGCCTTCACCCTTCGGCTTGTTCCCTACCTTAGGACCCTTTTTGAACTTCTTCTTGTTGTTAGCAGGAAGAGCAACATTCTCCTCATCATTACCAGTAGATGAATTGCCATGCACATACCCTCTCTGGGTTTCTTCCTGAAAAAAGTCATCTCGAAGACATTCCCACTTGGGAAGATTCTCCCTTGCCACAATGCCCTCAACAAAAACAACCCATTGTTTGGTCACCCCATTCAATGTTGTCGTCACAAGTTCACTATCAACAATGGCCTCCCCATCAACACCAAGTTCATCTCTCACCTGTGTCAACCTGGTAAGATATGTGACCACATTTCCAACCTTGGTCATTCTAATGCTCTTCAATTTCTCTCTCAAAACCATCTTCCGGTTCTCATTTGTACTTTGATACAACTTCGTCAAGGACTCCCACATCTCATAGGCATTTGTTTTCCTTGTCACATGAGGAATCAAATGGTCCTTGATGGCATCAAGGATGATTATTTTAGCCTTGATACTCTTTTTCGTATATGTTGCCAGAAGTGTAGCATCCGTAGGTACTGTTACTGGGTTTGTTGTGGAGTTGTCAACAATGTCCCATAACTCACTCTCCTGCAGAAGAAAAATCATTCTCTCCTTCCAAAAACCAAAATTTACTGCCCCATCAAGTCTTTCCTCAACTCTTAAACTTGTAGCCATTGACCCTTCTCAGCTAAAATAACAAATTCCAAAATTCTATTTGGTGAAGTAACATCTGTCCTGCTCTCTGTATGGCTGATTTAATTTTGCATTCCTCTTCAACTTAGTTCTGATACCATGTAAAATTTTCAGACCCCACCAAGTTTCAAGTCTCACTGAGACTAATCATAGTTTAATGCCCAAAAACCCAGTTATATAACAACAACAATTTCTAAGGATATAAACAATTCTAAAAAATGAAACATGAGGATTCTGAACAACATTAAATGCAGAAATAAATAATTCCATCAGCAACACACTAACCCAGAAATTAGAGACACAAAGATTTTTGGTCTAACATTGACCCTGGAAAAACCCACAAGGGGAAAACCAATGAGAGAGGGGCTTTTTATAATTTTCAGAGCTCTAAGAAAGAAAAATTTACAGCAGTCATCTTTAGAAAAATAAATTCCAACTTATCTCACAATGCAACCATCAACTCTTCCTCGAAATCTGAGCAATGCTTCTCGAAATTTGTGCAAGAATTTCTTGAACAAAAGCTATAGGCATGCTCCTTGATTTCTGTGCAAATGGATTTAGAAAATCCTTGGAATTTGTGCCAGAATAGTCAGCTTTAGTTCTGATACATAAAGTACAGAGAGGATGCCTCAAAATGTGTGCCAACACTTAAGAATTAAATGTTGTTCCTCCTCCTCGAAAACTGTGCCAAAAAACATCAGTACGGCCTCATGAAATCTGTACAGTACAACTGAAATTCTGTTGTACCTTCTCCTCGATCTGCATGTTGTAATTTTCCTTGGTATTCATGCCCTTACCAACAACCTTTTCTCTACTCTCATGCTCTACTTCTCTCTCTTCTCAACATTCTCCAAATGCTCATGAATAAATGAAATGGGGGGCACCTTCTTACCCTAACCGACTCAATGAGGGAAGTTGAAGGGTTATTCGATCCAAAGGTTTAGATTGGACAAGATGAATGGTGGAGATTAACCCACTTCAATCACCCACTTTCCCTAATTCATAAAGTCACTTTTAATTCATATCTCATGAATTAAATGACTAGGGTCCACATTAGACATTTTCCCACCCCTAGGCGCCTAGGTGATGAGAAACACTTGCCTAGGTACTTTTTAATTATTTTTAACACTTTCACCTTGAAGGAAAATGTGAACTAAGTATTGTTTGGGGTTAGTGAAATCCACCAACAATCAAGCATAAAAATTTGCTCTATATCATGGATTATCTATTTTCAAATCAAAAGGAATCAAACATTTGATAGTTATTGATGACTCAAAAATCATAATTTGTCAAATGCCTAATCAATCTCCATCTCATAATACAAGCCCCTCTGAGTTTATCTAGAGAGCTCAAAGGGTGCAAGGAGCTTTGAATATATAGAATTCTTCAAGATGGAAAGGGATTTTAATCATTTCGCGGATGCTAAGGAAAATGAAGGGGTCTTGTTGAACGTTGGGTCCCCTTATTATCATACCTCCCATGAAATTTATCCATACAAACTTTACAAATTGAATGCCATTGAATTTCATGGACAAGTGGTGCACCACTTCAAGGTCGACGAGACAAACATTTTCCATAGCCTGCCTCTTCATATCACTCTCACACTTCATGATGTGAAAGTGAAGAATTGGTTGTTGATGTAACACCTAGTTAAATTAGTTAATGATTATAACTAATTAAATTAAATTAAATCAATTAATTATTGAACTAACTAGGTTTTATCATTTATTTAATTATTATTTTGATTTATGAAATGCAACAATGAATACAATTAAGTATTTCATTTGTTGTTGGGGTAGGTATGAATTTATGACAAGGGATAAGGTAGATGGGAAATTGACAATGGGGGGAATTCGAGAGGAGGAGGATAAGAAGGATGGAGTGGGAATTTTGAGAGGGTATTATTTTGTGGGGGGAATTTGAGAGGAGGAGGATAAGAAGGATGGAGTGGGACTTTGGAAGGGGGGGTTATGTTTTGGGAGAAGGAGGAAGCAGGGAGAAACCTGGGAGAGAAGGAATATTTTCTTGGAAAATTTGGTGGGTTTACAAGTGGACTGGTGTTGTTGGGATTTTGGGCTCGAGCGCCAAGAAATCTAATTTCCTAGAGCTATAGAGCCGTAGAGGATCTGTTCCTAGTTGGCTGGGAGGTAAAGATTTTAGGAAGGTAGTTACAGCAAGACAAACCTCTTCTTCAAGGGGTAATTTATAACTTCTTCTTGCTTGTATTAAATTTTTTTATAGACATATAAATGAGACCTATGTTGTGAAAGAATCAATGGTGATTTCAATGATTAAACTGCTAGAATTTACTATCACTGTAATAATTTATTGTCTTGTTAAAAGAAACAAATAATTTTGGATTCTAGAAAATAAATTATGAATTATAATACAAATTCATAGCTTAACAATGAAGCCCTGAGGAAGGGCATTACAATTGGTATTAGAGCCTGGTTTCAAATCTGAAACCTAGGGCTTAACCACCCACATCATTGAAGGTTATGCAAATTGTCCCCTAAAACAACTTGCATAAATAGCCCTTAATTGTATTTAACAACACTTATTAAAACCCTATGCTTGTAGTCTAAAGCCTTGAATCAACACAAAAATAAACCAAAAATGACCCCCAGAACCTTTGAAAATAACCAAAAATGACCCAGAAACCTGAACCCTGAGTAGACTACCTAGAAGAACCATGAAGGAGGGAGTGTCCACCAGAAAAAGGATTCTCTCCAAGAATTATCTCATATTCCAACCACCTGTAAGAGTCCTCACCTGCAAGATGGACACAAAGTTAAAAGATTAGATAATATAAACTCTTGATTATGTGAAAGAAAATGAACGAGAAACACATTTTTATGTATATCAGATCTAAACCATTTCAAATAAATGCAAGTTTTGTTGAAGTTAAATCCTGCATAATATACTATGCATTTTCATTTAACAAATATACTCCTCGTTTTCAATCTAAATCCTAGGGTTTCTTTTACTATTATTACCAGGGTATATATAAATATATAAACCAATTCCCTAACCTTTCTCCCAAACTAAATGACATGTAATATCGAGTATGAAGGCGTAGAAGATAGTGAAGAAGATACATTGATTAAAAAGTCATCAGAGGGTGGAAGTCCCATTCATTCACAGGTTGTAGAAATGAAAACGTGTTGGGTATTGCAAAAATAGAATCCAACAGTTCAATCATGTCACCAAAAAAAAAAAAACCAGGGTGAAATTATAGTTATAGAATATTATAGCCGACATTGGTTGTGCCCCATAAGGGTCGCGCTTCCTTTGAACCTCACCTACCCACCTTCGACCAGGTAACATTCTGGAAACACGAGTAGATCTTCGTACTGAGGTGCGAAGTCCCACATAAATCCAATGTTCTGTTGGAGCATTGAGTTCTATCAAGTTGAGAACCCTCGACCAGCTATCAAGCTGATATGCATGAACCCTCAAAGGAGCTGAGCTGAGCCCATGAAAGGAAGCATCATTTCTCTAGCCAGAAGGGTCGCCCTTGGTCACGCCCATTGAACCAACTCTCGCCCAGAAAACCTAGGTCGGGCACGCTTTACAAACTTGTTTGGCCCTCGACCTGTAAAACCTGGTGTGCAGATCCGAAGGATAAGGCCACACTGCCAGCCATGGTTGCACCCTTCGGGAAACTAGCCATGGAGCCAGGGCTGCACCCTTCAACCAATTACAGAGAAGATATACAAACCAACAAAGAAAAAACCCTAACAAATGAGCGAGGCATTCAACGACAGAGGGTTTTTGTCTTATGGTTTTTCCACCAGGAACGAAGGGGCAGAAACAGGCCTCATGCAAAGGCTTTGTGTCGAGCGCCGAGCTACTCGCGTCCTATTCTAATTCAAATTCATCGTTACCTATTATTATTTATTTTATTTTCTTTATATATATATATATATATATATATATATATATATATATATATATATTAGGGGTAAATTCATTGTAATAGTAAATGAATGTTTATATAAATATATACAATGATTTTATTATTATTTATTTAAAAAAAAATTAATAATTAAGGTAAGCAATGTTTGTTAGTTACTTAGTCAATTAATTAATTATTTAATTACTATTTAAAAAAAGATTAATAATTTGTTTACATAAAGATTTATAAATGTTAAATAATTATGATTAGTATTAACATTAAAATGTTAATCATTAGGTTATAAAGGGGGAATATTTAACACTCGTTGGTGATGTAAGTAGACTAATTGACGAGTATCTTGCAATGTTAGTATAGCTAGCAAGGCGACAAAGTTAGTTGCTTACCCAGACAAAGTTACTGAGCTTAGAGGCTTTTGAACCTGATCTTTAGCCACTTACCTTATGGGAGTAATGTCTGTTTACAAACATGTGTAAAGAAACTTACGCCTAACCCTAGGTTTGCAAGAATAAGTTTGAGTAAAACGTTGAATGCCTTAAAACTTTTCTAATAAGCATTTGATTTGGTTGTAGATTCAGTATTCAAAATGGTTAGGACTCAGGGAAATCAAGGTTTGGGGGCATCATCGCAAGGACCACCAACGTCGGTGCCACCATCACCTGAATTAGCTCTCATATTGCACTCCTTGGAGGCTATTAATGAGACGTTAAAGGGGAACTAGTCAGCAGATGTGGAGGTGGAACCCCCACCATCTGGAGCGGGTAACCCAGAAACATTAAGGGACTCAGAGGGAGGGCCTCCACCAGGGGACATCACCAAAGAAATACAGAAAATCAAACTCCCAGAGTTTGTTGGGGGACATGTAAGTGAACGTGTTGAGGCATGGTTGGAAGGAATGCCAAGATGTTTTGCCTTGAGAGACTATGCTTCCACGTCAAAAGCGAAGATAACGATCTTTTAGTTGAGGGACAATGCCTTGAACTAGTGGGGTAACCTAGAGAGGCAGTTGCACCTTACTCTAGACACCGTCTCTTGGGAGATTTTTGAGGAAAGGTTTCAGAGAAAGTATTTGTCGACTTATTATGAAGAACAATAGGTAGGAGCATTTCATGCTCTAATTAAGGGAAACTGAATTGTGGAAGAGTACGCAATCAGGTTCATGGAGTTAGTAAAGCATGTCTCATACATGGATACTAATCAACGACAAGCAGAACATTTTGTGTACGGGTTAAACCCTAAGATAAGGGCCATGATGTGGATGTGAAAACCATCGTCAGTGGTTGAAGCAATTGACAATTATTGTTACGCAGAAGAGAATATGAGCTTAAACAGAGGTATGAGATCAACTATTCCACAGTCGTTTGGATTCGTGGGGAAGGCCCCTAGGACCTTCTCTAGGGGAGGAAGTTATAGGCCGCCTCCTTATGGCAACAAGGCCACACCTAGAGCAGTTGCAACATGTATTTCAATGACAACGAGTGCAACATCTCACTCATCACCCGCGACACAAGCAAGTCTACGACCTTCTCGAGGAGAAATTAGTAGGGGTAGGGGTTCCAGGGGAAGGAAATCATTTCAGAGGCCTTCACAGGGCAGTGTATAGGTTCCACCTCATGTTACTTGTTGGGGGTGCAGAGGACCTCATTACTAGGGTGACTGCCTAGAGTTACGAACAAGATTTGTGCATAGAGAGGGAAAGGCCTTGATGGGAAGGACAAGTAATAGCCACCGGATCTATGCAATGGTTAATAACCATCAGGAAGAACATCAATCCATTGTGGTGGAGTCATCAGGTATGCTAAATCATGTTAATGTTAAAATTTTGTTTGATTTTGGTGCTATGGATAGTTTCATTTCACCTTGTGCATTAGAAAAGTGTGGGTTGGCAACCTACGAGCACAGTGACTTTAAATAAGTCGAGATGGATTTGGGGGGAAAACAAGTCGTAGGACCTAGCGTCAATAATTTACTTGTAGACCTGAGAGTGTGGACCACTAGGTTGAAGGTGTATGTCATTGCCCTAGGGACTTATGATCTAATCATTGGGATAAACTAGTTAGAATCCCATAGAGCTATGATAGATTGTTTTGCGAAGAGGGTGATTTGTGTTGATGACGAGGGATGGTCAACAAAGATCCATGGTATACATAGGGAGGTGTCTCTACACTTTATCTCGACAATGAAGGTTAAACATTGCATGAGGTTAGGTTGTCGACTATATGTGGTGGAAGTAGTCAATGAAGGGAAGGGACCCTTTATAGATCAATATCAAATTTTGTCAGAATTTGAGGATTTTTTTCCAAAAGAGTTGCGAGGGTTGCCTCCTGAGAGGGAGCTCGATTTTACCATCGAGCTAAAACCTCGTACAAATCCAATTTCCAAGACACCGTATAGGATGATGGCTCCAAAACTTTGTGAATTGCAGATGCAGTTGAAGGAACTACTTGACTTAAGGTTGATAAGGCCCGATGTTTCACCTTGGGGTGCACCAATAATATTTGTCAAGAAGAAGAAGAGTTCCTTACGAATGTGGATAGATTATAGGGACTCGAACCGTGATACAGTGAATAATAGCTACCCAACACCATGAATAGATAATCTCTTTGATCAGATGAAAGGCGCAATAGTTTTCTCAAAAATTGATTTGCGATCAAGGTATCACCAATTAAGGATTAAGGAAGGTGATATTCCTAAAACTGCCTTTCGAACTCAGTTCAGGCATTACGGGTTCATTGTAGTGCCTTTTGGTTTGATCAATGCACCAACAGTACTTATGAGCCTCATAAATGGTGTATTTTGAAAGTACTTAGACCGTTTTATGCAGATATTTCTTGATGATATCCTCATATATTCTAAGAACGAAAGAGAACATGAGGAACAATTGAGAGTGGTGTTGTCATGTCTTAGAGAGAACAAGTTGTTTGGCAAGTTGTCAAAGTGCTATTTCTTCCAGAAAAAGATTCATCATCTGGGTCATATAATTTCAGGTGAAGGAATTTATGTGGACCCGGAAAAGGTGAAGGCCATAATGGATTGGCTAGTGCCGAGGAATGCTCATGAGGTGAGAAGATTTATGGGGCTAGCTAGTTATTATTGAAGGCTTTTGGAAGGGTTCTCGTAGATAGTGAAACCCATCAACACCTTGCAGCATAAGGGGGTCAGGTATGAGTGGACATATGAGTGTGATATTGCATTCATCGAGCTTAAGAGGTTACTAACTAGTGCGCCAATTCTACGAGTGTCGGATATGGAAAATGTCTTCACAATCTGCACGGATACCTTGAAGCAAGGATTGGGGGCCGTGCTAATGCAAGATGGGGGAGTGATAGTGTATGCGTCAAGAAAGTTGAAGAAACACGAGGAGCTATATGCTACTCATGATTTATAGTTGGTAGTTGTAATGCTAGCTATGAAGCTTTGGAGGCATTATCTAGTGGGGTGAAGCTTTGAGCTCAAAATAGACCATGAAAGCTTAAAGTATCTCTTCACTCAAAGGGATCGCAATGCTAGGCAGAGGCGGTGGACTGAGTTTATGAGTGAGTACGATTTTGGAATTTCAACATTAAGGGAAAGGAGAATGTGGTCGTGGATGCACTGAGTAGAAGACCATGCATCTTCTCCTTGGTGCCCTTAAAAGTTAATATGAGGGAGCGAGTGTTGGGGAAACTTCTTGGAGATAGTTTATATTTGAAGGTTACTTTAGCCCTTCAAAGTGGGAGGCAGTTAGAGCCAAAGTATGAAGGATATATCCTTGAGGTGGATGGATTGTTGAGATACTAGGGAAGGATGTACATCCCCGAGGGTGGGGATATTTGAAGCATCATACTCAAGGAAGCCCATATAACACTTTACTGTGCACATCTGGGTGTGAAGAAAATGTACATAGACATGAATAATCTTTTCTTATGGGTAGGCATGAAGTGTGATGTAGTCCATTTCGTCGCCAAGTGCCTTGAATGTCAACAAGTGAAGGCTGATCATCACCACTCGACAGGTCTCCTACAACCACATGATGTTCCTATGTCCAAGTGGGAAGTCATATCCATGGATTTCGTTGTGGGATTGCCACTCACATCACTGAGGCACAATGCCACTCTTGTTATAGTTGATAATTTGACCAAGAGTGCTCATTTTATTCCAATGAGAGACACTTATTATGTCATTGATGTGGCACATGTTTTTATAAGTGAAGTCATCCATCTACATGGGTTACCCAAGAAGATCATTTTAGATAGGGACTCTCGATTCACAATTAGGTTTTGGAAAAGTTTGCAGTCAACATTGGGAACTCAGTTGAACTTAAGCACAACATATCATCCTAAAATGGATGGGAAGACTGAAAGAGTAAATCAAGTTATGGAAGACATGTTTAGGATGTATGTTATGGATAATCAAACCCATTGGGAAAAGTACCTACCTTTGGTATAGTTCACCTACAATAAAAGTTTTCACAACTCAATTGGAATGTCACCCTATCAAGATCTGTATGAAAGGCCATGCATGATACAATTGAGTTGGGAAAGGTTAGAAGACTGAGTGACAATAGGGTCGGAATTGATTCAAGAGATGGAGGAACAGGTGATTCAAATTAGACAACGATTAAAGGAGGCACAACATAGACAAATTTTTTATGTTGATGCACATAGGACTAACCGAAGTTATAAAGTGGGAGATCGGGTTTTCATTCATATCAGGCCTAATAGAGTACCATTTGGTTTGGAAAAGGGACAAAGTTGTTGCCTCGATTTATATGACCGTTTAAAATCCAAGAGAGAATTGGACCTATCGCCTCATACTGCCATCCCACTTGCATAAAACTCATGATGTTTTTCATGTATCTGTTCTACGACATTATGTTGCTAGCAAATCTCACAAACTAAATTGGAAGGAATTGTAGGTCTCAGACACAAGAACCATCATGGTTGAACCATTACGCATATTGGACCATAGGGTATGATATCTCAGGAATCGTTTGGTAGACCAAGTTAAGGTCCAGTGGGACAAGTATAGCCCAGGATATGCTACTTGGGAGGATGCAGAGACCTTACAACGAGATCATCCCTCACCTTTTTGACCACCTCGGGACTATTTTCCTGAAGGATCGGTGTATGTAATAACCCATTTTGACTTAGACAACTAAAATTACTTATGGTCTAGTTGTATTTTTATTTGCTTATGATTTTTAGAACATTGATTACTTGACACTTTAAATTTTGGACGTATGCACCTATATGAATGTGAATACTATGAATGTTTATCATGATGTGATTTATGATGGATATTATATGACCTATTTCTAGCTTGAAAATTTTGAAATTTAAAGATGTTGGTATGTGGATACCGAGTTAATGATATGATTAAATGTGTTTACATGATAATGTGTATGGATATGTGTGAGTTGGTGCTATAACTAATATGTAGATTAATGGGCTCCGAAATAACCAAATTATAATGATAATAAAGGGTTGATGTCGTGAACATCGAT
>ML777112.1:428542-448488 GCA_009831015.1 Picea engelmannii
TAAGACTGCCTGAAACTGAATATATGATGACAAAATCCGAGCAACACAGTGCCACTATATGGTCCATGATAAGGTGTTGACCCTAGTTCTATCAAGAGGGGTGGAGGCATTTCCCACCATGTATCCTCTGAAACCTGGAGTCACGAGAGGACGGTGTTAGATCATGCTCCCCTATACATGTGATGATGATTGGGAGTTGCCTGTTGGGGAAGCTTGGTCAAGGTAGTTGACACTTTCACTTACGGGTTCTATTTGGAGTTAGGTCAATATATTTGACGCTCTAGGATAGTCCAGTAGAGGAAGGATAAGGATGGAAGATGGAAGTAGGTTAGGGAGACATGATGATTAGAAGTAGTTGGGAATGTGTAGGGTTTTAATCTTATAGCAGAAGTGTATGATTTTCTCTTGTTTCAATATATATATATATATATATATATATGCTTAACTAAATTACAATTATATAGGCAATTGCTACTTTGTGTTAAATTATTATAATTAAGGATTCTGCAAATATTGTAAAAGGTTGATTTATTCTTTATGAAGTTAATTGCATTGTTGATTGGGTTGGAAGCATACATGAATTGCATTAGATGTGATAATTATCGTTATTAGTACACATGTGAGTCTTGTATGTGCTAGTTACGCATACATGCATTGCACATGTACATTATTATTTATGAATGTTTAAATTAATGACGTGCGTATCTGATCTAGATGTATGAATTATGCTATTACTATCCTCGTATTGTAAGTTACTATAACTTCAAAACAAAGTTTCTTGAAGGGTGGGTGTATGTAACACCCGATTAAATTAATTAATTATTATAATTAATTAAATTAAAATAAATCAATTAATTATTGAACTAAGTAAGTTTTATTTAATTATTCTTTTGATTGAATAAATGCAACAATGAATAAAATTAAGTATTTCATTTGTTTTTGGGGTAGGTACGAATTTATGACAAGGAATAAGGTAGATGGGAAATTGATGATGGGGGGAATTCGAGAGGAGGAGGATAAGAAGGATGGAGTGGGACTTTGGAAGGGGGAATCATTTTGGGGGAGAAGGAGGAAGTAGGGAGAAACCTCAGAGAGAAGAGAAGGAATATTTTCTTGGAAAATTTGGTGGGTTTACAAGTGAATTGGTGTTGCTGGGATTTTGGGCTCGGGGGCTAGGAAATCTAATTTTCTAGAGCTAGGGAGCTGGAGAGGCTCTGTTCCTAGGCAATTGGGAGGAAACAATTTTAGGCAGGCAGTTACAGTAGGACAAACGTCTTCTTCAAGAGGTAATTTATAACTTCTTGCTTGTATTCAATTTTTTTATAGACATATACATGAAATCTATGTTGTGAAAGAATCAATGGTGATTTCAATAATTAAACTGCTAGAATTTATTTTCACTGTAATAGTTTACTGTCTTGTTAAAAGAAACATAAATAATTTTGGTTTCTATAAAATAGATTGTGAATTAGATTACAAGTTCATAGCTTAACTATGAATCCCTAAGGAAGGACATTATAGTTGAGCATGATAGGGCATCGTTTGATGGAAAAGGTGGGGATTTTTTGAACAAAGTTCAGTGTTTTCAAGTGCACTTTATGGGAGGATTTGTTTGGGATCAGAGCTATTCTTTGGCTTGCTCCACTTATCTTTCTTGATAGGGCCTTACATTCTCTCTCCGATCTGTCATTTTTGGAGGTTTGAGGCTCTACATGTGGATTTTGGTCTAAGTTTTGATTTTCTTTTTGGGGCTCACAATCTGTAACTTTCTTAGATCCTTTGTTGGCCTTGCAATTGAATTTTCCTTCAAGGATTCACACATCATGGATGGTCATAAGCATTCAAGCCATTGCATGCCCTGAGAAATTTCTTATTTGTGTTGAGTTTATAAGAAGAACATCCAACAAATTGAAGATCTTCAAGTGGCTTTCTTCGATTTTAATAATAGAATGATGATACGTCTTGACTCTCAAAAGGCTAAAAATGTTGAATTATTAGCGGTAGTGACTTGTCAAGACCATTAAATTAAGAAACTAGAAGCAAGTTTTAATATATTTTTTGAATCGAATCTAGGTCTTACCAAGAGCTCTCATTGTCTGGTTTCTTTCCCAGAGATTTCCATTGGGTCTAATAGAGTTGCAATTAAGGATGAAGAAACATTTTAGCAAGTGCATGAAGATATAGAAAATGAAAATGCAACTCTAGAGTTCACTCTTTAGTCAAACATCAAGCAAGAAGCCCTTGGCATACATGTTTTCTTTTAAACTCAAGTTTTTCCTATATTTTGTAACACAATTTTAGTTTTAGCTCAATTTATTAGGCTTAATACTAGCAATATTTTTAGTTAGGTTGCCAAAATTGTAAGAATTGCTTAGATAGGTAGAACTCACTTTGAAATTTTAGATTTGTTTGAAACTTTAATATTAAGTATTTCATTTTTGTTTTGTATTAATTTGTTGCACAATGCGACTACATCCCTTTTTAAATATAAATAATAATAGTTTCAACTATAAGAAAAACTAAAAAGCTAAATAATGATAATTAAAATAATTTGAACATTATATATATATATATATATATATATATATATATATATATATATATATATATATATATATATATATATATATATATATATGAAGTTGGAGCTATGCGGCTAGGGTTCCCACAGATGGTGATTCACCACAGTCTTATCTGAGTAAGGTAGCGAAGATCCCATGTGATAAACATCACATTATACGAGTCCACATGGATGAGGAGTTAATTGAATACTCGGATGAACCGCTTGAGGGGATACCTATATGGGCTCTTCTGTCGTCCAGGGTTCCATTGCAAGGTTGTAATCATTCATAGAGCCCGAACGCTCTACAAGACATTTCAACTACATTTAATCATGTGGAAACTCTCTAGCTCTCGGTGGATAAGACATCTCCCACCTCAACATTTAATACATTGGGCGCTTCGACCCTTGACGGTAATCCTCTCCCTATGTATGAAAACCCTCTTATCATCCCATAAAATGAGGATAACACTCATAACTTAGCAAGGAACAAACAAAACCCATAAAAAAATGATGTAGCCTCCTGTCCTCTAGAGTGAGTGAATTATGTCGATCCTCTATGTATGTCTCTCTTGGGAGATTCACTAGACAAGGGTTTCATCACTAGCTTCCTTCATGAATATTTGATGA
The DNA here is from genome assembly GCA_009831015.1 of Picea engelmannii. Lineage (NCBI taxonomy): Eukaryota > Viridiplantae > Streptophyta > Pinopsida > Pinales > Pinaceae > Picea > Picea engelmannii. Next base: position 431,733 of record ML777112.1, read on the forward strand.
GAGACTTCCCACGAAAACCATCACTTGTCATAAATGATCCCACACCTGGAACAATGGTCGAGCGTAGAATCAACAGACAATGTGTAAGGCGAAAGGTTGTTTGCACCAACCTGGTTTTAGGTGAGGACATAAAGTTGCATGAGATTGTGAATATGCAAGTGATGGTGTTGGTGGGTCATTTTGCAAGTTGAAAGATGTCGCCAAAAACCTTGAAATTGTGGATTGCCCAAACATTTGGGCCACTGGTCGGATATGAACCAAAAAGACTAGTCCTTGCAAAAGGATGGATGGGGTGGAATTTGCGAGTTGGCTCAGATGTGGACAACATCCTGAAATCCAGGCTCAAGCTCAGGCTCTGTTTCTGAAAAAATGGAGCATGGATTTTGATGCAAAAATTGAGAGGTTGGAAGTAACTCCAATTTGGGTCCGTTTACTTGGGCTACCAATTCATTTGTGATTGAAAGAGGTTTTTCATGAAATAGGGAATGCTCTAGGTTTATTTTATGAAGTGGATCTCTCCTTCTAGTCCTAAGGCTACATTAGTTTAGTGGACGCCATATTAATAGATAGAAGGGATATAGTCTATCAACAAGAGCTAGACTATGAAGGGATCTTGTTTTGGTGTGGGAAATGTCATTTATAGAGACATCTAGCAAGTGAATGCCCCAAGAAAGAAAAGGATCAGAAAGGACAACGTGGAGAACATTTGCAACCATCCTCCTTCTCCCTTGGATGATGGTAAGACTTTGGAGAACCAAGCAGACGTTGAAGCAAAAAGTATCCAGAGGAAGCAAGTAAGTATTTCCATGGTGAGGGAAAGCATTCAATTCCTTCAACTATTTCTGCAGAGGAAGCAAGTAAGTTCCTCCCCCCTCCCTTCATCCCTCTTTCAATTTGCATCTTGATTATGTCAAGGAAAACTCTCATGTTGAGGTGTCGAGCTTGAGTATTGATTTTATTTCAACTCTCTTAAATCTGGTGGGTTCTCAACCCATTCTCCTCATCCCCCTCACCACACAATTGGATATGGGATCTGGAGACTCCCTTCCTCCCCTCCCTCTAATGACTTACCCCTCCCCTTTTCACTCTACCCTTTCCCCTATTGCCGAGCCAATGTCACATCCCAAATATAACCTTCACTTTCAATCATGTGACCCTCTTCCTCCAGATCTAGGCATAGAAGGGGGTCTAGGTCCTTATGAGGAAACAAGGGAAATATCTATTCACCAAGGTCGAAAATCCTATATTTCCATTACACAACAATAAAATTCTTCGGAAGTCCATTTAGGATGACAAAAGTCTAATTTTGCGACCCTTAGAGCATCATTCCCCTATAACATTCCTCCATGATCATTTTGTCCCTCAATAATCAAGGGTTAGCCAATCCATAATGAAAATTTGTCATAAAATGGAGAGTGATCGAGCTGCAAAAATTCTCTCCTCTACCTTTCCTAGATGGGATTTCATGGGGCTTGATGCCATCGGTCGATCAGTAGAATTTTAACTGGATGGAAAACCTCATATATAAATATTCAAAAATATTGGGCAATTCGAGTAGGATTGGAGTTATTCTTTCGATCAAGGGAGCTCAATATGATATTTCTCTGTCTCAACATATACAACCCATACTCTGACATGAAAGAGTTTTGGGATCAAATGTTAAATATCCCCTTCATTAAAACCAACTAGGTGATTCTTATGGGGGATTTAAACTTCACATTGGGCACCTGAGAGATATGGGGGCCAATAGATAAGATGGACCCTCTTTTAGAGTTTTGGGATCAAATGTTAAATAGACCCCTCATTAAAACAAACCAGGTGATTATTATGGGGGATTTAAACTTCACATTGGGCGCTTGCGAGATATGTGGCCCAATATCTAAGATGGACACTCTCAAGTCTGGTGGGTCCTCAACCCACTCTCCTCATCCCCCTCACCAAGCAATTGGATATGGGCTCTGGAGACTCCCTTCATCTCCTCTCTCTAACGACTTACCCCTCCCCTTTTCCCTCTACCCCTTCCCCTATTTCCCAACCAATATCACCTCCCAAATATAACCTTCACTCTCAATCACGTGACCCTCTTCCCCTAAATCTAGGCATAAAAGGTGGCCTAGGTCCTTATGAGGAAAAAAGGGAAATATCTATTCACCAAGGTCAAAAATCCTATATTTCCATTACACAACAATAAACATCTTCAAAAGTCCGTTCACGATGACAAAAGTCTCTTTTTGTGACCCTTAGAGCATCATTCCCCTGTAGCATTCCTCCATGATCATTTTGTCCCTCACTAATCGAGGGTTGGCCAATCCATAACGAAAATTTGTCATAAAGAGTCTTGTCAAAATTCATAAACCTTCTTTATTAATGCTCCAATAAACAATGATGGAGAGAGTGATCGAGCTACAAAAATTCTCTCCTCTTCCCTTCCTAGATGGGATTTCATGGGGCTTGATGCCATCAGTCGATTAGTGGAATTTTAACTGGATGGAAAACCTCAGATATAAATATTCAAAACTCTTGGGCAATTCGAGTAGGAATGGAGTTATTCTTTCGATCAAGGGAGCTCAATATGATGTTTCTTTGTATCAACATCTACGACCCATACTCTGACACGAAAGAGTTTTGGGATCAAATGTTAAATAACCCCCTCATTAAAACCGACCATGTGATTCTTATGGGGGATTTAAACTTCAAACTGGGTGCTTGCGAGATATGGGGGCCAGTAGCTAAGATGGACCCTCTTTTAGAAATTTTTATCAAAAAATTGGAAGCAACGGGTATCATCGATTTGTAATCGGCTAAATTCACCCCAATTTGGAGAAATATGCACTCTGGGATAGATCGAGTTGCAAAGCGTATGTACAAATTCCTCCATTCTGAATCCTTTCTTGAAAGGAACCTAAGAATCCGATAATGGGTAGCTTCAGGTGGGGACTTGGATCATAGCCCTATCATTCTTGATATAATATCTAAACCAAAGAAGCCCCCCAACCCATTTAAACTAAATCCATGTTGGTTGGAGGAATCAACATTCATTGAAGCCATTAAAACCTCGTGGGTGCTCTTCAACTGATATCTCTTGAAATCCTTGGCCCTACAATTTCATGAAAACATCAAGAGGGCCAATGTAGCTACAATCTCCTAGAACAAGGAAGGAAGGAAGAAACAAGACTAAGAGCTATAGGAAGTCGAATCAAAGATACATATGTGGGAAAAAAAGGAAGGGCAAGAGCCTTTCATAGATCAAGCAAAAGATGTAATAAAAACCCTGGAGAAGGTAAGAAGGAAAATCCTTTTAAATAAGGAAAAGGAGTGGAGAATAAAGAGTAGATCTCTCTAGCTATAGGCTGGAGATGAAAATACCAAATTCTTTCATAAATTCACAAAATGAAGGAAGACCATGAACACTATACGGGCTATTGATAAACCTAATGGAACAAATGCTTCTTCCTTCGAGGATATAGACGGGGTAGGCACAAGTCACTTCAGGAAATTGTTTAAGGAAGATCGACAAGAAACCATTGATGTTATCTTATAGGTAGCTAGTCTTTTCCCAAGGTTCATAAACCTTAAAGAGAATTTAAACCTTATCTTAGAAGTCACTAAAGAAGAACTCCTAAATGTGCTACAAATTTTTCAAAGAGATAAAAGTCGAGGGGCGGATGGGATAACAGTGGAGTTTTTTCTTGGAGATGACCTTCTTCATATGGTAAACTATTCCAAGTCGTTAGGGCAGGTCTTGGTAGCGTTTAATTCCAAAATCTGACAATCCTTGCTCCTTCGATCAGTTCATAACTATCTCCCTTTGTAACAACATCTACAAAATCATCTCAAAGTTGATCACCATTCGTTTAAAAGATATTCTCTCTGAAAACATCTCCCCAAAACAATTTGGCTTTCTAAAAGGCTGCCAGATTCATGAAGCCATCAGTCTTGCACAAGAAGGCCTTCATTCCATTCATATTGGCAAGCTCAAGGCAGTCACCCTAAAAATGGATCTCTCCAAATCTTTTTATCGCATTAGCCAGATTTACATTAGATTACTTCTACTTATGATAGGTTTCTCACACTCCTTTGTTACCTAGGTTATAAATTGCATTAGCTCGATCTCCTTTTATATACTGATAACTGTGTTGCCACCCCTCTTTTCAGAGCGAAAAGGGGGCTCAGACAAGGATGCCCTCTCTCCCCCCTCTTTTTTCTTTTGGTAGCAGAAGGCCTCAACAGATTGATTCATAATGCTATCTCAACTGGATTATTAAAATGAATTCACATCAGCCCCATATTCTCTCTCTCACATCTTCTTTTTGTGGATGATATTCTCGTTTTTTTTGAAGGTGAGTTACAATATGTAGACCATTTAAAATCCCTTCTTTCCACTTCCTGTCATGCAACAAGTATGTAAATAAACTTTGAATAGTCTTCCCTTTTCTCTTAGGGCCTGTCTGAGCAAGAGGGTAGTGATCTCGCCCAACACCTTAATATGCATGCCTCTATGTAACACCCTGTTTCCCCCAGTCTGTAAAAATAACTATACTGGCCAAGTATTGTGGCAAACTCAGAAATGTGAATGTGTGATGTGAATGGACCTTGTGAAAAAGGTCGATGAATGTGAATAATATTATGAATATATATATTGCAGGACTGCTGAGAGGGGATGTGCTGAAAAAGAGACCACGATGGTTGAAGAAATGTGGTGGAAGGCACCTAGAAAGGTGGCGTTAACTTCCACCGAAACCAATACCATATTTGGACTTCACTGGCCCAGAGAACCAAGAGCGGCTCGCTGGCCCCGAATTAAATGACTCGCCAGGTTGGTAGGTAAATGGCTCCTCATGAGTAATGAGGGATGGGGGTGAACCACCCATCCGTAGAGTCCTCATACTTGACCACCACGAGGAAAATCGTGCCACACGCAACCTCACTGAAAGGAGAAAAGGCAAGAAGAGTGAACGATCAAGGGGGCAAACGCGAGGGAAAGAAGAAGGAAGAACTTTGGAAAAATACAGAGTGAGTGATAGCGGAGAAGAAGGAGAGTAACCTTCGTTCTCGGTCACTGGAAAACAGAGACTCAGTTTTGTAGCATCGTGGTCTCATCTTGGGGGTGGCTAGTGGTAAATCCATTGGGAGTCGCTGAGCCTATGGTTGGGTGGAAATGAGCACCCCTCTYAGCAGTTGCAATCACATCGGGTGTTATTTCTGAAAAGTGTTTTACATCTTGCATCTTGAAATTTATATGCTGACATGTATGCTCATAGTCTGTGCAATTTATGAACGGTTTGAGTATAAGACTGCCTGTGTGGTGTTTGATTCAGAAATGGTGGTTGCATGCTTATAATGGAAAGACTACGTAAGGCTTATGTTTTATAAATTGTTATTTATATGCATACCGATCTAATTTAGACTTCAAGTCTGTTCTCGTGAAATCTATACCCTTATCCATCTCAGGTAATACCCTGGATAGATCTCCCCATAGAGACACCGTTCTTGGAAAGCTCACCAAGAACCTGGAAAAGGATTTGAAGGTGCAAGTCTTAGTAACCCTGTACTTGGAAGATTGATCCTCTTGAAATCCTGAAATTACAGCATAGGAATAAGTATCGATTGATGGACGAGATCCTGTCAGAATATCTGCGGTCATTCACGACCGTTAGATTGGAGGAAGAAACGATGGCATTAAATGCCTTAACCCCTTTTCCTTTATCTTCGTGAGTAGCGAAGAAATCGGGACCGTAGATCCCCAAGGTTCGTGGGAGTATCTGGACCGTTGGTTTTTCCACATCCAGGGAGCAATGGGAGAGTGCACAATGCGGGACAAATCTGAACCGTCAGATCTTAGTTAGAAAACCCGACAACCGTTGGATCTGTCAGGAGATGCATGAGGGTTAAGCCCTCGTGAACAGAGGTGAAAGTCCCGAAAGAGGAGTTGGTATCGGGATTTTGGACTTCGGGATTTCGGAAGTCCTGATGACGAGAGGTCGGGAAACTTCACAATGAAAGTCCTGAAATAGATCTGAGCCATCCATCCGTGGAGGACATGTGGCGAAGATCGAGAGTCCATAGGTATTTCAGATACTGGGGATTCAAATTGATAGAGGATTTGTGTCACTGGGGGTCGCAAGTCACGAAATCGTGAAACGACGAGGACCGTCCATCTGAGGGAGGACATGTGGATGCAATCCAGGATTTCGGGAGAGTCTCGAAATGAAGAGTCCATCGGGATTTCGCAAATCGAGAATTCAGGAGTCCTATTGACAAGAGGTCGGGCTCTCGTATTCATAAATCCTGAAAGAGATAGGACGAAGGTCTTATGAGGAATGGTCACATGGATCAGGGCATAGCCAGGAGGGCTAATGTGATAAAGGCCATTTCGGGGAATCGGAAATTGAGAATTCAGAAGTCCCGTTGACTAGAGGTCAGGCTCTCATATTGATAAGTCCCTAAGGGAATAAGACTGCGGTCTTATGAGAAGTGGTCATATGGACCAAGGCATAGCCCAGAGGGCTAATTGCTAATCGAAGCCTCTTTGACATTTCAACATTTTGGGGTTTGCAGGGTCGAAAGACTCGACTCACTTATACCGCTGAGTCACGAAATGTGAAAAGGCGCCTAGTTGTTTGGACTATGATCATGATCAACGATCACACGGAGGTGGGAAAAAGGGAAAATATAGCCTGTGCTAAGCCCCGTAGGATTTCGGGGATTCTGTCCCTCGAGAAAAGGCGAAAAATTTATTATGCCGCATCGGGCTCTTCTAGTAGCAGAACAATTTCCTATTCCCGAAGGAAACAAAAGAAGCAAAAGACTTCCAAAGGTCGTAAATTCGAAGAATTCAGAAAATCCAAACCACCCTCCTTCGATGGTGAAATAAATAAGGGAGAGGAGGCAGAGGCCTGGCTACTTGGACTAAAGAAGTATTTCAGAGTCCATGAATTTTCAGAAAATATGAAGGCCTGAGTGGCCACCTTCAACTTGAACGGAAAGGCTTCCATTTGGTGGGAAGACCTTAAGAATGTGAAAGGGGTTCATGAAGAGGACCTGTCTTGGGAACGGTTTGAGAAATACTTTCGAAAGAAGTATCTATCGGAAAAATATTTTGACGAAAAGACTAAAGAGTTTTATGAACTCAAACTAGGACAACTCACTATAGAAGAATATGTCAACAAATTCCTTGATTTGTTGAGGTATGTACCCTATATAAAAGCGAAAAAGGCAAAGGTGTAACGCTTCATCAGTGGACTACCTAAGGACTATCGGAACAAAATTGAATTTGATGAGCCAAATACTCTAGAAGGCACTATTCGAAAAGCAACCTATTGTCATGAACAGTTTGGGCATCGAGCAGAACCTCGCGAAGGATGGAAACAAAAGAATAGTTCAAGATTTCAGAAAAGGGGAATTAAATCCCCAGGATTTAAGAACTATAAGAAGAACCCAAGAATGAGCTTACCAGCCTAGATTATGCACCAACAGAATTTTCCCTCCTTGAGCGGAAATAAAACTTCTGGACCCATATCAGTGAAGACTGATAACCCAAAGAGAGAACCTTTGAAATGATGGGGTTGCGGGGAAGAACATCTATTGATAGACTGTCCACACCGACAACAGAATAGTTGTAGGATTTATAACATCCAAGAAGCTACTACCGTCAATGATGTGGCCAGGAGTGAGCCACAAATTTATGCAGCCTTGGATAATAACCAAGCCGACCACCAAACTTCAGTAGTGGAAATAGAAGGTACGATTTCCAACCATCTAGTGTCTGTTTTAATTGACCCTGGTTCAAATTTGAGTTATATATCCCCTAAAGCTGTTGATAAGTGTAAACTACAGCCACAAAAACATACCAAGCCATGGTTGGTACAGTTAGCCACTGGCACCAAAAGAAGGGTAGCAGAGGTTATACAAGCCTGCCAATTGATGTTGGGTAGATTCCCCACCCAAACAAACCTTAACTTATTACCCCTGGGATCGTATGATCTGTTGATTGGTATGGACTGGATAGCCACCTATAAAGCCAGATTGGACTATTACCATAAAACTACAGAATGTGTAAGTAAAGAAGGGAAAAACATAACCCTTCAAGGGATCCGAAAACCTGTCTCGGTGAGACAAATATCAGCTCTGCAAATGAGAAAATATTGCCGAAACGGATGTCCCCTATATGCAATACAGGTGTTGAAAACAATCGAAGGTGACAAACCAATCCTTGACGATCACCCTATCTTGAGAGAATACAAAGATTTGTTTCCGGAAGAGGTACCAGGTTTACCTCCAAGAAGGGACATATAATTCTCGATAGAACTTGCACCGGGAGCGGTGCCGGTGTCTAGGACACCCTACCGGATGAGCACACCCGAGTTAGTTGAACTCAAGTTGCAATTAAAATAAATGATGGATAAGGGCTATATTCGGCCCAACGTGTTTCCATGGGGAGCACCATTCTTGTTCGTGAAAAATAAGGACGGTACCCTTAGACTGTGTATAGATTATAGGCAACTCAATAAGGTAACCATAAAGAACAAGTACCCCTTGCCCAGGATCGATGACATGTTCGATCAATTGGGGGGTGNGTCTATTTTCTCAAAGATTGATTTGAGGTCGGGATACCATCAAGTCTGAATCAAGGGTGAAGACATCCATAAAACTGCCTTCCGAACGAGGTATGGTCAGTATGAGTTTATGGTGGTGCCATTTGGGTTGACCAATGCCCCTGCCACTTTTATGTGCTTGATGAACAATGTACTCAGCAAATTCCTAGACAAATTTGTGCTTGTTTTTATTGACGATATATTAATTTACTCCAAGAATAGAAAAGAGCATGAAGAGCATCTTAGACTTGTGTTGCAAGTGCTAAGAGAACATCAGCTCTATGCCAAATTCAACAAATGTGAATTCTTCCAGAAGCAAATACATTACTTAGGCCATGTTCTCTCCGAAGGAGGAGTAGCGGTAGACCCTGACAAAATCAGGTCTATCATGGAATGGCCTACCTCAATGGATGTTTCAGACATCAGATCCTTTATGGGATTAGCAGGATACTATAGGAGATTTATAAAAGGATTCTCCAAGATTGGTTGTCCAATCACTGCCCTCTAGAAAAAGGGGACAAAATTCCTGTGGACACAGAAATGTGAAGAAAGATTTCAAACCCTGAAACATCTACTGACCCATGCATCCGTGCTGAAGATCGCCAAACCAGAAGCTGACTTCCTTGTGTGCACAGATGCCTATAAGGAAGGGCTCGAAGGAGTCATTATGTAGGAAGGAAGTGTGATGTGCTATGAATCCCGAAAATTGAACGAGCATGAAGTCAACTATGTGACCCATGATCTAGAGCTGGCTGCCATAGTGCATGCCTTGAAAATGTGGAGGCATTACCTCCTGGGAAGAAAGTTTGTACTTATGACAGATCACTATGGATTGTGATACCTGTTTGATAAACCAAAGCTCAATTCTAGGCAAGCTAGGTGGATGGCCCTCCTTAGCGAGTTTTATCTCAAAATAAAACACGTTAAAGTAAAGGAAAATAGGGTGGCCGATGCCCTTAGCAGAAGTATGAAAAAAATTCACCTGGCAGCGGTGAGCACCTGCGAGACAGATGTCAAGGAAAGAATCAGAAATGCACAAGAAATAGATCCCTTCGTCCATACCATGACCATGTACCTACAACAAGAACCCGCCGGAGTAAAATATGAAGGCTACCAGATGACCGAAGGAGGTCTGCTCACTTACAGAAGCAGATTTTATATTCCAGATTGTGGTGACTTGAAGAGGTTCATACTGGATGAACTACATAAAAGACCCTATTCTGGTCATCCAGGATACCAGAAGATGATCACGGCCACTAGGAGACAATTCTATTGGCCTGGAATGAGGAAAGACATAGTCGAGTACTTGGCCAAATGCATAGAGTGACAACAGGTTAAAGAAGAACACCGACACCCAACAGGATTATTACAACCTCTACTAATCCTAGAATGGAAATGGGAAACCATCTCCATGGATTTCATCACTGGATTACCAACATCGACCAAACAGAACGATGCCATTATGGTAGTGGTGGATAAATTGAGCAAGTCTGCCCATTTCATCCCTGTCAAATCCACTTGCAAAGCAATCGATATCACCTAGGTATTCATGCAGAAGATATTCAGACTGCATGGTATGTTGAAAGAGATCGTGTCTGACAGAGACACGAAATTTACTTCTAACTTTTGGAAATCATTGATGGCTGGCTTAGAAACCAAATTGTTATTTAGCACCGCCTATCACCCTCAAACCGACAGACAAACAAAAAGAGTGAACCAAATACTTGAATACATGCTAAGAATGCATGTAATGCATCAACCCAAGAAGTGGGAAGACTACCTGCCACTGGTAGAATTCACCTACAACAACAGCTACCAAGCATCCTTAAAGATGAGTCCCTTCGAAGTCCTCTATGGTAGACTGTGTAACACTCCAGTCAGCTGGAGTAATCCCATAAATAGGATTTCTTTTGGACCCAACATGTTGAAAGAAATGGAACAACAGGTGACTCAGATAAAACAAAACCTTAAGGTCGCTCAGAACCGACATAAAAGTTATGCCGACCAAAAGAGAACTCCAAGAAAGTTCAAAACGGGAGACCATGTATATCTTAGAGTTAGACCCAGGAAGAGTTCTCTGAAAATGGGAGCTTGTGCCAAGTTGGCACCTTGGTATTGTGGACCCTTTGAGGTTCTAGATAGAGTGGGACCTGTAGCCTATAGGCTAGCACTTCCTCCCACAGTCAAAGCACATAATGTTTTGCATGTTTCATTATTGAAGAAATATGTACATGATGTTAACCATATAATTGATTGGTCTGTGATTCAGGTGGAACCAGAGGGAGAGTTTCTACCAGAACCTCAATGCATACTGGACAGAAAGGAAACCTCGCTCCGGAACTGAACCATTGCACAGGTCAAGGTGTAATGGAAACATTTTGGCCTAGATGAGGCTACATGGGAAATGGAGGATGCCATGAAACATGGATATTTGATTTTGTTTACACCTGTATATGCATGTCAAGTTGATAGATAGAACATCGAGGACGATGTTCCTTTAAGGGGGAGGGAATTGTAACACCCTGTTTTCCCCAGTCTGTAAAAACAACTATACTGGCCAAGTATTGTGGCAAACTCAGAAATGTGAATGTGTGATGTGAATGGACCTTGTGAAAAAGGTCGATGAATGTGAATAATATTATGAATATATATATTGCAGGACTGCTGAGAGGGGATGTGATGAAAAAGAGACCACGATGGTTGAAGAAAGGTGGTGGAAGGCACCTGGAAAGGTGGCGTTAACTTCCACCGAAACCAATACCGTATTTGGAGTTCATTGGCTCGGAGAACCAAGAGCCGCTCGCTGGCCCCGAATTAAATGACTCGCCAAGTTGGTAGGTAAATGGCTCCTCATGAGTAATGAGGGATGGGGGTGAACCGCCCATTCGTAGAGTCCTCAGACCTAACCATTGCGAGGAAAATCGTGCCACACGCAACCTCGCCGAAAGGAGAAAAGGCAGGAAGAGTGAGCGATCAAGGGGGTAGACGCGAGGGAAAGAAGAAGGAAGAACTCTGGAAAAATACAGAGTGAGTGATAGCGGAGAAGAAGGAGAGTAACCTTCATTCTCGGTCACTGGAAAACAAAGACTCAGTCTCACAACATCGTGGTCTCAGCTCAAGGGTAGCTAGTGGTAAATCCGTTGGGAGTCGCTGAGCCTACGATTGGGTGGAAACGAGCACCCCTCTCAGCAGTTGCAATCACATCGAGTGTTATTTCTGATAAGTGTTTTACATCTTGCATCTTGAAACTTATATGCTGACATGTATGCTCATAGTCTGTGCAATTTATGAACAGTTTGAGTATAACACTGCCTGTGTGGTGTTTGATTCAAAAATGGTGGTTGCATGCTTATAATGGAAAGACTACATAAGGCTTATGTTTTATAAATCGCTATTTATATGCATACCGATCTAATTCAGACTTCAAGTCTGTTCTCGGGAAATCTATACCCTTATCCATCTCAGGTAATACCCTGGATAGATCTCCCCATAGAGACACCCTTCTTGGAAAGCTCACCAAGAACCTGGAAAAGGATTTGAAGGCGCAAGTCTTAGTAACCTTGTATGAGGAAGATTGATCCTCTTGAAATCCTGAAATGGTAGCATAGGGATAAGTATCGATTGACGGACGAGATCCTGTCAGAATATTTGCGGTCATTCATGACCGTTAGATTGGAGGAAGAAACGATGGCGTTAAATGCCTTAATCCCTTTTCCTTTATCTTCGTGAGTAGCAAAGAAATCGGGACCGTAGATCCCCAAGGTCCGTGGGAGTATCTGAACCGTTGGTTTTTCCATGTCTAGGGAGCAGTGGGAGAGTGCAGAGCGCGGGATAGAACTGAACCGTCAGATCTTAGTTGGAAAACCCGACAGTCGTTGGATCTATCAGGAGATGCATGAGGGTTAAGCCCTCGTGAATAGAGGCGAAAGTCCCGGAAGAGGAGTTGGTATCGAGATTTCGGACTTCGGGATTCCAGAAGTCCTAATGACGAGAGGTCAAGAAACTTCACAATGAAAGTCCTGAAATAGATCTGAGCCGTCCATCCGTGGAGGACACGTGGCAGAGATCGAGAGTCCATCGGTATTTCAGATACTGGGGATTCGAATTGATAGAGGATATATGTCACTGGGGGTCGTAAGTCGCGAAATTGCGAAATGATGAGGACCATCCATCTGAGGGAGGACATGTGGCTGCAATCCAGGATTTTAGGAGAGTCCCGAAAGGAAGAGTCCATTGGGATTTCGTAAATCAGGAATTCGGGAGTCCTGTTGACAAGAGGTCGGGCTCTCGTATTCATAAATCACGAAAGAGATAGGATATAGGTCTTATGAGGAATGGTCACCTGGATCAGGGCATAGCCAGGAGGGCTAATGTGACAAAGGCCATTCCGGGAAATCGGAAATTGGGAATTCGAAAGTCCCATTGACAAGAGGTCGGGCTCTCGTATTAATAAGTCCCGAAGGGAATAAGACTATGGTCTTATGAGAAGTGGTCATATGGACCAAGGCATAGCCCAGAGGGCTAATTGCTGATCGAAGCCTCTTCGACATTTCGGCATTTCGGGGTTTGCAGGGTCGAAAGACTCAACTCGCTTATACCGCTGAGTCGCGAAATGTGAAAAGGCGCCTAGTTGTTTGGCCTGTGATCATGATCAACGATCACACGGAGGTTGGAAAAAGGGAAAATCTAGCCTGTGCTAAGCCCTGTAGGATTTCGGGGATTTTGTCCCTCGAGAAAAGGCGAAAAATTTATTATGCCACAACGGGTGTGTGACACTCTAATATGAGATTATTGTTTGAAATATATGGGATCTAAGTTAATGACAAATGATTATAGAAAAAATTATTGGTTGTGGCTCCTTGCAAAAGTAGATAAGCATATCTATGTATGGTGCAATTGTTGGTTGTTTAGGGATGGGAGACAGGTCCTGGTAAAATATGTCCTAGAAGCCATTCCAGTTTATTGGGCCTCTCTAGCCTGAATACCAAAAGGAATACTGGGCAACACTAAGCAAGTCTCCTTCATATTTCTCTGGGTTGGATCGGAGGAAAGAAAATTCCTCATCCTAGCTTCTTGGAAAAAATTAGCAATTCCCCAAAAACAAGGAGGATGGGGATTTATAAATTTTTTTCTCTTCTCGAAGGCTTTCGTAGCAAAGAATGTATGGGGTCTCATTGAGGGCTCAGGGTTGTGGTCATAGGTCCTCCAAACAAAATACTTTCCATAGATTTCCATTGTAGACTTGATTAGGTAGCTAGTCAAACATATGCACAATGGGTCAATAATGTGGAAAGCCATCATAAATGCATTCCCCCTTATTAGAAAATGGTTAATGTGGAAAGTTGGTTCAGGAGAAAAAATACATATTGGAAATGACCCATGGACTGGATGTCAAAATAATCACACACTTCCAAATCCTATTATCCAGTTTATTAACATATAAGGATTTTTCTTCCTAAATCAAATATGGTGCCAAGATTACGTGACAGGGCAGGTAGACTGGTTGAGATGGAAGGAAGTTGGTCTGGAAGAGGCAGAAATAGGAACCTAGAACACTTATATAAATTCCCTCAAGAGTTCCTTTATTTCTCTCTCAGCTAGTGAGGATCGATTAATTTGGTTGCCAAACCTATCGGGGCGATAAATTTCTCATATTGGCTATCAAATTTTGGCTCAAGAATCTCAGTTGAACCCATTGCCTTGGTGGGGGAGGAAGCTTTGGAAGCTCAAATGCCTTGAAAAAGCTAAGATGTTTATGTGGCTTATGATTCTTAACAAAGCTCCAATATGGGACAATCTTCAAAAAATGAACTTCAATGGACCAGGTAGATGCAGTCTATGTAAACAAAGCAACAAATCAATATCCCATCTTTTCCTTTGATGTCCCTGCACCTCAACTGTAAGGTTATAACTTAAAATATCTCCAGGGTCACACTGTAGTTGGGAAGGAGACAACACTAAAAACGCTTTAAAATCTTGGATAAAAAATCCAAACACGACTTCTTTTAGAGCTCTTCCATTAATTGATGCCCGAGGCATCTGGATCACTAGAAATTCTTTTCTTTTTGAAAATGGAAATCCCTCTCCTGCTCACACTATAATTTCCAGCATGGAAATTCTTGCTGCTTATCCCCAACAAAAGGACCATGCTCCAAGGAACATCTCTAAGGCTCATATCCACAAGGACATTCCTTGGGCATTCTCTGATGGTGTAGCCCAAGGAAATCCTTCTACATGAGGGGTCGGGGGAGTCATTTTTCTTGCAAAGGATCACTGCATCTCCTTTATAGCAAATTTGGGCCCAATAACCAATAACTATAGCAAATTCATGGCTCTAAAACTCCTTCTCTTTCTGGTAAAGGAAAATAAATATCTCTAAGATCAATGTATATGGGGATTCAAAGCTTATCATTAGTTGCATGAACGGGACACCATCTTTTCATAATTACACTCTACAACCACTCTATCAGGATATACAAAGGTTCATCTCATATTTCACTCATATTTCTTTCTCTCATGTGTACAAGAGTTAGAACAAGGAAGCATATTGTCTCTCTAAAGTTGGTTTGGAATTGGCCAAAGGCATATGGAAGGTCATTGAAAAGGCCACATATGGATCTTCTGAATATCTTCATGCTGCTCGGCGATAAATAAGACAAAAAATATCTATGTTGATTTTTTAGATAAAGCTGAATGTATTCTCAACTATTGGATAATATGTTTTTTGATGTGCACTATCAAACTTGTGTACATGATTATGGTAGAAAAGGGGACATGGTTGAATACTCACGACAATAATGTTTTAGACATTAGATAGACAATAAAGAGACCTTTTTCATGCAACAGTAAGCTGGCCAATTGAGCCACTTATGAGCATTTTTGCTACTGAAATACCATCGACATCTATCTATGTAATTTTGTTACCTCAATCAAATTACTTATTTTTTCCTTGAAAAAAATCAATAAATTAACTATACAAGATAAAATATTATATTTTCAATACATCAAATTGATGAGAAACCTTCGCAAATCAAATGAATAGTTAAAACTAGGTTCAAATATAAAATAAACAATTCACACTAATGACAAAGTTAAAAATAAATTAAGAGTATCGAGCAAAGAATAGAGGATTGAAAGATCTCAATAATGATAATCAAATGTATAACTTCTAATTACAATAGTTGTGGTGGCCTTTAGCAATTTATTTATTTATTTATTTTCTTGACAATGTTGTGGTAGAAATCATTTTATTGATGTTTATATCAATTAATAATGTTGAAATTATTATAGGCGTTGTCTAGCTGTTATATAAAATGGTTTTTTTGGCTGGAATCCGATGATATAAATTTATACAAATCATTATTTTTTGTTGTTCAAAATTCATTTCTGAATGTAGAAATGGATTCAACATGTTGAAAAAGCTTTGAAACACTCAAATTATACAGAAATAATCACTCAAAACTACGAATCTAACAATTTCTCGCCAAATTTCAAACAAATATCCTAAAAAAAATCATCATTTCGTAGAACATTTAACCTACGTCGTTATTATTATTATTATTATTTTTTTTTACAGAAACGATTATAGATTATATTAATGGGGTGGACTAGCCACAGATTCGATTACAAAAGGGCCTCGAATTTCTTCGGGCCTGTCTTTCTGAACCATTCTACTTCTATTGCTATAGACTTGTGAACTGAACTAGTTCCTGTACGCCTTCTAAATGAACTGGATTAAATTTAAATGCCGAAACTCCAGTCACTGTTTCAGCATATGTCTCAGCACTGTTTCAGCCTATGTCTCAACACTGTTTCAACATTTGTTACAGTGGTGTTTCAACATCTGTTCCAACACTGTTTCAGCATATGTTCCAACACTGTGTTTTGGCATATGTTACAACACTATTTCAGCATTTGTTACAGCGGTGTTTCAACATCTGTTACAACGGTGTTTCAGCCTATGTCTCAGCACTGTTTCAACATTTGTTACATCGGTGTTTCAGCATCTGTTCCAGCACTGTTTCAACAAATGTTCCAGCACTGTGTTTCGACATCTATTATAGCACTGCCTCATACCTTTGCGCCTGCACTTTGGAATCCTCCCTGGCAAATTTCAGACTTCTACATTTTCTGACAGGAAAACTCCGGTCGATTCCTTCTCC
>ML777112.1:450587-491784 GCA_009831015.1 Picea engelmannii
TCCAACAGAGGCAGCCACAGGTTACTTCTGGGGGCTGTTTTGACTAGCGGGATTCCAAGATATTTAATGGACTCCCATGTTGAAGTTCCTTCCATTTCCAGCACCCTGGAAATACCAATCATTTCTATAGGAGGGCAGTTCCAACCATAAATTTTACTCTTCCTCAAACTGATTTCGTTGCCTGAAATTTCAGTGTCGTCATCCAATTATTTCTTGAGTGCTCTTGCGGTGGACAGGTTGGCTTGGCCCAGAAGGAGTGTATCATCGACAAATTGAGCATGATTAATTCTCTCAACTCTAGGAGAAATTGAGAGGCCAATTAAGGTGCGCTGCTGCATACTTTTATTCAGCTGAAAACTTAGCACATACGCTTGTATGGCATAGAGTAGGGGGGACAAGGGGAAACCCTGTCTAAGTCCCCTTGAGGCTTGGAAAAAGTCAGTCAGTCTGCCATTGACCAGGGGGGTGATCCACGGTTCCGCTATACAGGCCCGAATCCAGCGAACCAAATGTGGGTGAAATCCCATCTTGATCATCACAGCAAAAAGGAAATTCAGCCTGACTCTGTCAAAGGCATTCGCTAGATCCAGCTGGACTAACATTCCTTTCTCCTTCCTTTAACAGCTTGAGTGGATAGCCTCTTGCACAAGGATAATATTGTCCTGGATTTGTCTCCCCTGGATGAAGCCCCCCTGGTTCTCCGGGATGATCCTGGGGAGGACTTTTTTTATCCTGTTTGCTATTACTTTGGTGATGATTTTGTACCCCGAATTGCAAAGCGAAATAGGGCGGAATCTTGAGAAGCTTTGGGCACCTTTCTCTTTGGGGATTAAAGCTAGAAAGGAGGAGTTGGTGCTCCCTCCAATTTTGCTACAGTTCTGAGAGTTCCTCACCATTCTGACTAGATCTTTTTGGATGATATCCCAGCAGGCTATATAGAACCTAGTCGTGAATCCATCAGGCCCCGGGGCTTTATCCGGGTTCATAGCTTGGAGAGCTTTGCTGATCTCCTCAGTCGTGATAGGGGTTGTTAGCCAACGATTGTCATCTTCATTTATCAGCTTGGGGACCACCGTGAGAGGATAGAGATCCGGTCTAGTAGGGGCCTCCAGCTCTTCAGTAAACATATTTTTATAGAAGGAGTGGGCTGCACGTTTGATCTCTTAAAATTTTTTGTAGGTTTGTCCCTGAAATTGGATCTCTCTGATTGAGTTATGATTTTTCTGGGATTCTGCCTGCTTGTGGAAGAAAGAAGTATTTTTGTCTCCTGCTTGGAGCCATAGACTTCTCGACTTTACTCGCCAGCACTCTTCCTCTCTTCTAAGAGATTTGTGAAGCTTCTTTTGCAGCTCCAACTCATCGTTCAACATCGCTGGAGTGACCGGGGCAAACTCCATATGACGTTGGTGATTCTCCAGGGCCCTTTGTGCTTTTTTCCTTTCCTGCAAAGGGGAGGGTAGGTTCTTTGCCCAGTTTTTGAGATCCACTTTGAGCCTTCTCAGTTTCTCTTCCCAAATGAAGAAAGGTGATCCTGACACACTCTTCTTCCATGATTTCGATACCAGCTCAAGGAAGCCATCCGAGGGGACCCATAGAGGGCTGAAGCAAAAGGGGATCGGGCCCAGATTTTCCCCAGGGATCAGGGAAAGGGAGATGGGGTTATGATCCGAGGTGCAAGCTTGCAAGATTTCAGACGAGGCGAAAAGTCCAAGGGTTAAAAAGGAAGAGTGAACCAGGAAGCGGTCTAAGCGGGATGCAATGTTCCCCGGTCCCACTCTTTTGTTGTTCCAGGTGAAATTTCCTTTTCTGGGTTTGATGTCCTCCAGATCCCAATCCAACATAATGTCTTCAACCCACTCCCGTGCAGGGTCTCTTACGGGTGTTCCTCCTTTTTTTTTAGAGAGGGCTAGGGTGACATTCAGATCTCTGGCAAGAATAAGATTCTCATGATGGTTAGTAGAAAGGAAATTATTCAGAGAATCCCAACAATCTTTTTTTTCCAATAAAAGAACCGGAGCATAAATATTAAAGAGGCTGACCTGATGTCCCGATTCACGGTGCAACAACTTCGTGAACAACCAATGGATGGTGCTATGTTCTTCGATCAGGTCTAGCGTTGAGGAGTTCCAGAAGGTGGCTAGACCTCTTGAAGCTCCCCTGGCGCTAGCGGCTCTACCTACTCCTTTTTTCCAGAAATTTTTACTAGCCTGGATGGTCTCAGGCTCTTCCATCTTCGTCTCCTAGATTAGAAGTACATCCGGGGAAGTCATTCTGACTAGATCTTTGACAACTTCTTCTTTTAGTTTACTTCCCAACCCTCTGTAGTTCCAGGAGACGTAAAGCATTAGGAACTGGAGGGGGGGGGGTGGCTCCTTTCGAAGCCTTGCCTTTTTTTGAGGATCTGGTTTCTATCATAGCCGGGATGGTATGATGAAATCCTGCAGTGACGTCCCTGTAAGATTTCTCCTCCCTTTTTTTCCTCTCTGGTTCCTTCCTCTAGGGGCCTTCTCAGGGGTTCCAACAGAACTGCTGGTCTCCGTGGCCCCCTCATCTGTATCTGCACTCGTTTCAGAGTCTAAAGGGATGTGCTCCTCATCCGACTTCATGGGTTCATCTGCTAGAGGGGTTTCATTGACCGAAATCGGATTTTCTGGGGCTGACAGGGACTGAGTGACTATAACGATTGGGTCTTTCAAGGCTTCCTTTGGCTTGTTAGCCCCTTCTTTCGGAGGTGCCTTATGAGGGTTTGGCTTTGAAGATGATGGTTGGCTCGCCTGCTCTGGCCTTGGATATTTGAATTTAGGACCTRGTTTGCTTTTCTTGACCTTTTGCCAGCCCTCAACATCTTCCTTTTCTGGGCTTTGGTTCTTTGGGCAATTCCTCTGGAAGTGTCCGTGCTCTTGACAGGATCTGCACTTGAAGGGAAGGTGTTCATAATTGAGTTTCTGGTAGTGAGACCAGTTGCCCACAGTAAGCTTCACCGCCTCCGGGAGCCCTGCCTCAAGATCCACTTCAACACATATCCTAGCGCAGTTGTAGATGGACTTGTTGTCTGCCTTATCAATAAATTTCCCTATTCCATTCCCTATCTTTTGCAGAGCTTCATAGTTCCAGCAGTGAACTGGCAAGTTGGGGAGCCTGACCCATACAGGTACCTCCTTTGGCAGTTCCATCATGGGATCGAAGTATGGGGTCCAGCAGTTCAGATACAGCCCCTGGGTTCCCATAAAGTATGGTCCATTTCTGAAAAAGAGGTCCTTATCTTCCTTGTTTATAAACTCGAAGAGAAAAAAACCATTGCTCAAAGGGTAGCAGGTAACTCCTTGCTTAAGGAGGGGCTTCTAGTTCCTTTGGACCCAAGCTTCGGTGGTTTTTGCTGAGGGCCAAAGTCCCATAAACTGGCCTACCAGCCCTCTCTCAGAGAGAGCCAGGGCTATCTTGATCGCTTGCGTCTCCGGGAGGGTGATTTCTGGGATTTCATATAGATTTTTTATGAATTTTGGAACCGTAGAAGGGACCTTGCGCTTGCCTCCGCTGGCAATCATCTTCCTGAACGCGTCCTCTTCTGAACTTGGAGGGGGAGGGGCCGAATCCCCACCCCCTGGGGTGGCCATGGCCAACTCTAGCTGCAAAAATAGACCCTGGGCGCTCTCCACGAACCCTAGCGCACTATCTCTCACATTAGCATCACATTATCTATGGCCTAATGGACTAATTATTTCGTTATTATTATTACTATTGAAATTATTACATATTGATTTTATGATTAAACACATCTTGACTTGGGATATGTGAATATTTAACACCGTTCATATAGACACGATAATTATGGAGTCACAACGAATATACATAAGGCAAGTAAAACAAAACTATACGACATCATTGTGATATGTATGAATATAGATGTGTAGTAAAGGTGTTCTGATATTTTTTAGAATTTAGAATTTGAGATTATATTTCTAGCTTTCCATTTCTTCCCTCAATCTAGCTAACTGGCTTTGATAACCTCTATCTCTTTTTTTTTTATCTAGCCCCCTGAGCAATGAGCAAAGCTTAGGGAGCACAACGATGCCTACATTGATCCATGTATCGCTAATGATTTTGTAATACTAAACATAAGAATGAATTAGCTCATAAAGAGCTCCCTAAAATGTTAGCGAATTAATGTTGAATATATCATATATCATTAAATCCTTACATTTAAAGTTTGACAAATCTTTGCAAATTTGTAGCTTAAATCATTTGAGATGGCTTCATAAAGTAAATTTACCTCAAAAAGAGACCAAACAAGACCACAAACCATTTGATTGGGTGCACAAATTATCTGAAACCATTTGATTGGGTGCACAAATTATCTGAAACCATTTGATTGGGAGAAAAAAGTATGCACAAATGAAAACTTAGGGTAGTAATTATTAGTTTAAATGCAATGTAATAAAAAGACGGTAGACCAATTACAATAGTCCCTGCAAGCCTTTAGACATGGACTAATAAGGAGGATAGTGTTATATCTCATTGGTGTCCAAGATTGAAATTATGCATTAATAAAAATATGAAATGGATACACTCGATATAATACATTTTTTATCATATTAATTTATTTGTGCAAAATTTTAATTTTTTATTTGTTAATGATTAATATGAGGTATTGCTACTTTAATGATTTATATTCAATTTTTTTAACAAGAACGGTTAGATTATATTAGAAAAGTGCCTGCAACAAAGTTGAATCAACAAGATAGTACATACGTTTCAAAAATAAAGAGAACATCTTGCTGTGGGGAGAGAAGTCCATCTCCTGCCACTCCGGTGGCTCTATTTTTTTTTACAAAAATGCTAACCTTCCACCAAGCATAGATTCTAACAAAAAGTTTAAAATATAAACAACTTTTCTTAACATAGAACTTGTCTTAATTAAGCTTGAGAGTGGTGTCCACTTCCTGTTGATGCTCCACATTGACTATCGGATCTTATTGAGGTTGGAATTCTTGATTAACTTCTTGCGAGACCCATGAGCCTTTGGAGGAGACTATAATTTATTGAATTGAAGATTGATGAAGCATAGCCTGCCTTAGTTCACCGATTTCCGTTGAAGTGAGTGGATTTGGCGAGCCTGTCTATTCACCACCTTCATAATTAAATCTATTTCTTGATCTCTCTTTTGATCCTGCTCCTGAAGTTTATTCACAAGCTAGAAATATTTTCCTCTCTCAAATTACAATTCATGTTGCTCATCCCATAGAGTGTCTTTGATTTTCTTCATTTCGCAAGAGGAACATTGACAAGGCAACTTACTGCATCTCCATATGATGCTCACAATCCTAGAACACTCAATTCGACCGCTGATGCAAATGGATAGGAAGGAAGGTGATGAAGTCCAGCTGGAGTGGGGAAAGAGGCTCAAATTGAGGGGTGAAGAACAAAGCTAGATTGTCCTTGCTCCACTACATATCACCGAGTAATAAGTCACCAAGAGTGAATCCATGTGGTGTTGCACAAATGATCTGATCTGAAAGGACTAGCTGAACAACAAAATTCTTGAGAAGGGAGATCTTCCACATTTTGGCATGAGTGTTTCCAAGTACCAAGTACCAATGAATAGCCAAAACATGCACCATATAAGGTATGTGCCAAATGGTGGTTTTGACCTAGCAAGGGTGGCATAAATAGGTCAAGTGTCCAAATGATGATCAATGCTTGAGATTCATGAAGAGGAGGGTCATGTCAACCAAATTTTTTAAAACCAAATTTTCCTAAGGTAGGTTTGTAGATGATAAAACTTCATTTTGCATGAGTTTCCCTTGCTCTAAATTCCTTGCATCATTGGCTAGGGAATCCGCTATGTTATTTTGATGTCTAAGAATGTGAAGATAATCTACCTTATGTAATTTTTCTTCTTCTTTCACAATCCGTTGATAGGTTCTTTTTAAATTGCATTGTTTACAATTGCTTAAGTTTCGTAATCCTTTGATAACCAACTTGGAGTCTCTGATTATGATGATGTCTTTAGTTTGATTTGCACTTGGAAGTTTTAGGTCCATGAATATAGCCAAGGATTCAACCTAGTTGTTGGAAGAGTGTCCGAGACCTCATGCAAAAGTTATCTTCTCAGTTCCATCGAAGTCATAAATGACCCCCCTTGCACCTATCGACCCTATTTATGTTCAAATTTTAACAAATATAAGAACTTCACAATAAAATTATATATCTAAAATTTATTCAACTAAAAATTGTTGGAGATACTTCACACACACCTATGATTTCATTTTCCTAAGGTTTTACCTAGGTTTATTAGTCATTATCCAGTCTCCTACATTTTAGGGAGAATATTCATTTTCCTACATTCTAGGGGAATATTCACTTCAATTCACACTTCAGTTGGATCAATTGAGTGGAGTCTTGATGACACATTGGTTCCATCACCATGCAAAATTGGGATAATCGCTACTAATGTGCATTGTCCTAGGGATTATCTCCAGAGTGCCGCATTACTGATGCTTCAGTCAATTAACTAAGGGATGAGAGGCTAGTTGACTTAGATTAGGTGGCAGTTAAATCCCGTGACTATCGGTGTGTGTCTAGATCACTCTATACCACCACTATGGTGCATTAGCTCATGCATTATGGTGCATTAGTTGAGCTATGCAACACATATCTATTGTGTTGTATCATTCTTTCATACAGTTAATACAATTCTTTGATTCTCTCTCTCTCTCTCTTGTTTCTGTCTTTTCTCATTTTTCTACAAACTGTGTATGTCCTTTCTAGATAGATCTTATCTATGTAGGTTCATCCACATTTACATGGTATCAGAGCTAACGGATTTCTAGGAAAATGACACACCAGACCCTTTTTGCTGGTATCGAAGATTGAAGACAACGAGAAAATGGAATTTCCAAAAGAATTAATTCTTACACCATACAATTTCTTTGCATGGAAGCACAAGATGGAATTGCATCTTAGAAGGAGAGGATTATATAGGTTAACCATGGGCATAGAGACCAAACCTACATCATCCATAGAAAAATCCAAGTATCTTAATCAGATGGATGAAGCGTATGGAACTATTTGTAGTCTCATTTCTCCTGAGCTCCTCTTTCACATATCCTCCTGTAAAACCCCAATGAAGTATGGATCACCATGGAAGGAATTTTTGGCAAACAAGACGAGATGAGGGGACATATAATCCAAGTGGAATTTCTCACTTTGGATCCAAAAATCTTCGACACTATCCAAGATATTTTTACCAAATATAAGGATTTTTTGTCGCAACTCAAGGCTTGCGGGGTTGATAAATCTAAGGAGGAGAAACAAATGGTTCCTACCGTTCTTTCCAAACTTGGTCTGGAATAATCAGTGTTTGTATCCACATTTCATTCAGTTAGGATCGCCTCTGGAGCCACCTAGACCATGCCCTCTCTTGAGGTTTTTATCGAGTCTCTGACGCAAGAGAAGAACACACTCATCAACATGGGAAAAATCAAAGGCTCAAAGGCACATGCACTTTCTATGAAAGACGATAGAAGTCACCAAAAAAAAATATTAAAACAAAGACAAAGGGAAGGCACATGCAAATCCAAAGAAGGAAGGGTACTCAAAACCCTTCAACGATTCCTCCAGATCCAAAGGTGGAAAGGGAAAAAAAGGGGAGAAATGCACTTACTGCCAACGAGGATTCCATCCAGAATCCGGATGCATGCATAAGAAGATAGATCAAATGGCACAAATACTTTAGCAAAACAACCTTGGAGATCGCATCCCCGAGTGTTCCAAGAAGAAGAAGAATCCAGAAGATCAAAACCCCAAGAAAGGTAATTCTAGCCATGCTTTGATTGTCATTAATTTCTCTCCTGACGGTTGGATTGTAGATTCATGTGCATCACACCACATGGAATCCACAAAGGAAGTTTTCTCTTCATTGTATGCATGCAAAGCTCCTCCTATTCTAATGGGGGATGACTCTCTAGTCAAAGTCACCGACAAAGGGAGAGTTGAACTCACAAACGAGAGCTTCGAGAATGTGCTACACGTTCCCAAACTCTCTGTCAATCTTCTCTCTGTGTATCATATGACAAACTTCGCCACCAGAAAGAGAGTAATATTCACACCTGATGTTGTGGATATCTATGACATGCAAACCAATTCCAAAGTTGCTACTGGTGAGGTAAATCACCAATCCAGACTCTACACATTTTCTAAATTTATAGAACCAGATTCTGCATGACTACTTACGCATGCTGATGAAAGTAGTATGATATGGCATGAAAGGTTCGGGAATTTAAATTTCATATACATGCAACAACTTAGCAAGCAAGGAATGGTTGAAGGTCTACCTTACATCCACTTCTCCAAAGGAATTTGTGAGGGACGTGTTCTTGGAAAATTCCCTGAAGAACAGTTCAACAAAAGAAAGACTCATAAAGCCTCCTCTCCTTTGGATTTGATCCTTAGTGATATCATGGGCCCTTTTCCACATCCATCAATTAGTAAATCAAGGTACATGCTCATTTTTTTTGATGATTTCTCACGCTACACTTGGACTTTCTTTCTAAGGCACAAATCTGAGGTCTTTCAACATCTCAAAGATTTCAAATCCCTTGTTGAGACGTAGTCAGGAAGGAAGATCAAAGTCCTCCAAACAGATAATGGGGTGGAGTATGTTAACCATGAGGTACATAATATTTGTCTTGAGTCCAAGATTCTGTTGTAGCACACGGTTCCCTATACCTCACAACAAAACAAAGTTGTTGAGCGGAAGAATATATCCCTGAAAGAGATGGCATCTTGCATGTTGCATGCAAAGTCACTTCCATAGAGATTATGGGCTGAAGAACTTAATTGTGTGAACTACATACAAAACAGATATCCCCATAGATCTATCAAGGATAAGACCCCCTTCGAGGCTTGGAGCGGCCTCAAACTAGAAGTGATCCACTTCCCTATATTTGGTTCACGTGCATGGGCCAAGATTCCCTTTGAGAGGAGGAAAACACTTGATCCAAAGAGGACATAGTGTATCTTTGTTGGATACCTAGACGGTGTGAAGGGATACTGACTCATTGATCCCTCTACAGATCGGCTCATCATTGAGCAGAGTGTCTAATTCAAGGAAATTATCTCGCATGGACCTCAGGAGTCGCATGCAGACACTTTTGTTCTTCCACCTATGAGAGATGATGAGCGTGCACATGCCGACTCTTCTTGAAATGAGAGTTCTGATTCATAGGATTCAAATGATTTAGATAGCGAGTCAGTACAGTCATATGCAAAGCCGATGTCGAGGCCCAAGTGGTCCAAGAATACTCTTCGGGATGTAGGAGATCTTGTTGGGGATCCTGTTGATACCAGGAGGACTTGATTTTATTTCAAGGAGCCTCCTCTTGCACTCACCGCCACTGAACCAATGCCACCCATACATCTTTTCTTGGTTCAATATTCATATCTAGAGTCCTATGGTGAGGCTGCTCGGAATCCCTTTTGGGAATCAACCATGCAGGAGTACAACTCCCTCCACGAGAACCAGACTTGGGATCTGGTTCCCCTTCCTTCAAGAAGGAAACTTTTCAGGTGCAGATGGGTCTACAGGACCAAGAACACAATAGATGGATAGGTTAGCAGATACAAAGCTAGGCTAGTTGTAAAAGGCTTTCAGCAGGTGCACAACATTGACTATGATGAGACCTTCACTCCAATAGCAAAGATGGATTCCATACACTTGGCACTTGCCATTGTGGTAGCCAAGGAATGGGAAGTCCATCAGATGGACGTGAATAATGCATTTCTTCACGGAGATCTCTCTGAGGAGATCTATATGGAGCAACCCTAGGGCTTCATGCGAGATTCATCTTTAGTTTGTCAACTGAAGAAGTCCCTTTATGGCCTCAAACAGGCCCCGAGGGCATGGTAGACCAAGATGGAATCCTACCTACTGTCACAGAACTTTGTACATTGTAAGTCATACCCGAACGTTTACATGCTCAAGATGACTGATTCACTTTTACTCCTAGTTCTATATGTTGATGATTTGTTGATCATTGGTTGCTTGACTTTAGTGATTGTTGCAGTCAAGAGGATTATGCCTGACAGGTTCTTGATGATGGACATGGGTCCATTACATTTTTCCTTGGTCTCGAGATCAGTCAGTATGCATCATGAATCAAACTATCTCAGGCCAAGTATGCACAAGATCTCCTCGAGAGATTCCACATGACAGAGTACAAGTCTACCACAACTCCTTTCCTATCAAGAGTTAGACTTGAGGATGGTGGGGACACTCCACTGGTGGAAAACACACTGCACATACATCTAGTGGGGAGCTTGTTGTATCTCGCACATTCCAGACCAGACCTCTCCTATGCAGTCTGCCATGAGCTACATTGGAAGGTTGCAAAGTGTATCCTTCGATACGTACAGGGCACCATCACCTTTGGGATTCACTATGCAACAAAATCTGCATTGAACCTCATCGGGTTCACTGATTCTGACTGGGCTGGAAACAACATTGATCGCAAGTCCACATTTGGTTACTCACTTAGTTTGGGTTCTAGGCCCATCTGTTGGTTGAGCAAGAAGCAAGCTGTTATTGCTTTATATTCAGCCAAGGCAGAATACAGAGGGGTAGTTAACATAACCATTCGGGCTATTGTTATGACCCTAAATTGTTTTACATATGCATACCTGACATTTGGCCCTCTTACTTGTATTTTTTGCCAAGCCATCACTGGGTTACTCTTCTTAAAAACTCATTTTTTGAAGATGTACTCGCCCTGCACCAATAATTCCCGCGTACATACGCTTGTTGCACCACTAAAACCCATGTACGTACTCATGCTGCACCACTACAACCCATGTATGTACTCATGCTGCACCACTACATCCCGCGTATACTTGCAAAAGTTGCAAAAATTAAAAAGTTGCAAGGAATTCATTGAGATTACGGGCTATTGGGTAGTTTTCCAACTAATGCACAAACTATAGCCCGTCACCCAACCGAATAGCCATCCTTTTGTCATATAAAAGGAGGTGTTGGGGTCTCATTCCACATCTAGACATAAGAACAGTGAAACTCTGCCCTTTTCACATCCCCTCCTTGCCCCTAGCATTTGCAGCCTTGTTGTGAGAATTGCCTCAAAATTCCTCATTTTTCCCTTTTTCCTCCATCAGAACCCATTTCATTTCCCAAGAAGAAGGTTGAGAGGAGAAAGATACACAGAGGTGCACTTGGAGCTTGGTGAAGAGGAGCCCAGACCAGGTTCGAGGAGAAGTAGCCGACTTTGGTTGTAAGTGATCATTGTATTATCAATAAAAGAAGTACTTTTCCTGTCCCAAAACATGATGTGTCAAATGTTTGCGTTTGTTCTATGTTTTTATTCTAACATCTAACCCTTATTTATGTATGAAATGTAGTCTTGTAGCTTCCTGTTTGTCTATCTTTGAATGCATGCCAACCTTGAGAGGATGTTTGTAGTCAACGAAGCCTTCAAGCGCGAGAGGATCGTCACCGAACGTAGAGTAAAGGTACAATTATCTGATCCTTCTCATTTTGCTTTTCTTGCACAAGTCTGGGGTATGTTGGGGTAGTTAGAGAAGTAGGAGACTTTTAAAAAATTATTGATCTGCCTACATTGTAAACCCTGGTGTATCCATAGGGGGGTTTTTCACGCTAGCAGAACCGACGACCATATTGGGGAAGCCTCAAGGGTTTTAGGGGATATTTTTTGGGTGTTTGATTGGTTTTATACCTTTTGAGTTTCTGTTGAGTTTGCTGAGTATTTTAAGGGATTCTGGTCACCTGTTAGTGCTATACCAGTTCTCCTTGCCCTGTTAATCTGTCTATTTTTTTTTTTTTTTGAGAAATTACAGAGGTGTACACGCCCTACTGTGGGACAACATGCGTACATACGCGCCCTACTATGGGACAACAAACGTACATACACGCCCTACTTTATAGATAGCCTGCGTACATACGCATGTTGCTTAAGCGTCAATAACGTACCTGTGTCAAGAAACTGTTTTTAAGAAGAGGCAATCAACCTCTTCTCTGATTGAGGTCTTTACTTCTCAGGGTTTCTTGACTGAGTTCAGTGTCTCTAGTTTTTATAGTCATAGCTTGGGTTAGATGTCATCTTGCTCACCTTTTTGAAGATTTTTCGTGTTTACTTCGAAAGGGCTTTTAGGTGAGTCTTTGAGTTTTTGATCAACCTGTTTGGCGTCTTTAGTGACTCCCTGCGATTCACAGTGGGCCAGAGGTCAGTTTCAGTCTTTTCTGGTGTTTCTTTTACCCCCTTTCATTTGATTTAAAGAAAAGAAAAAAAAAGATTTATTTCAAGTTTTTCTTGTTTGAAGCATTTACAAAAAAAAAAGAAAAAGATTTTTCATTTCTTAGTTTGGTAAAGTAGTTGGAGTTAGTTATCTTACTTGTTAGGAAAAAGAGTTCAATTTTTAAGTTCTTTATTGATTTCTTAGAACATTAAGTAGCTTGTAGTCGAATGAAATTTCGTTTTAGGTCTTCCTTTTAAAGATCTTGAAAAGAGTTAGTTATGAAAAGTTGGTTTAAAGAGTTTGTTGCAAATATTTATTGTTAACTAGAAGTAATTTTGCTTTCAGTTTCATTTACTTCTCCTCTTTTTGTCTCTCATACACATCACTAGTTTCACTCCCATAAACTTTGAGTTAAAACAAGCCATTTAAAATGAACGCTAATTAAAATTAATTAGACTTTTATGTTTGTAGGGTCAATCAACTAGTCTAGGGTTAGAGCCTTGAATTAGGTTGGAGAGGAAACTCTTTAAGGCTTATAAACAAACATTGGAGTCAGAGCTAGGGAGTGTTAAAAGTCTAGTGGCGTGAAAGTTATCCAGGACCTGCCTCTAACACAGGGGCTAAACACGAGGTTGCATAAGGAAAGGTAGTGGAGATAACCCCTCCAAAGCCGGACCAAACGTAGTGGGGAATGAATATTGAGAATTTGTTGTGGGATACTGTCGTTTGCATTTTCCTACAGAGGTTTGTGGACCTCGAATCCGTTTGAGATCCTCAATTGTCTTCCAGACCACTTGCTTTTGATACCCTTGGTAGGTTTCAAACTTTTTATCCTGCTCATTGCGGTCCACCTGATTGTTGATTGTACCCGCTTGATGACTATTTGCGAGCTGGCAACTTAGTTGCCTTTATTATAGGGACTTACACAGGTGACTGCGGAGGTATACCGTGATACCTAGGGTAGACGTCAGGCCATGCTTTGCAGAGTATACCCGGAGGGTGCTTCCGTGTTCGAGTTGCACTTGCATCGGTAAGTTTCTCTAGTGTTGGCTGGCGTAACTATTCTTCCAACTAGATAGTGGTTTGCTTGGTTTATCTTGTAGGAACTTTTCTAGTGTGTGCTTGGTTTTAAATGTTAGCTAAAGCCTTACTGTGTCATTGATCTTTTCACAAAGTGGAAGATCAAGAGCTCTGCTGGTCGCGAAGGCTTCAGGGCTTGCCGCCGATTACATTGGAGCCACCACTGCCATCGTTACGGTGAAGACTTGACCAACAAGGGTCATTTAAGGAGACCGGGCCATAGGAGACTCTGCCTGAGCCATCCCCGAGAGGAGATTACTTGAATCTGGAGGAACTCACTGTTTTTGACCTTGGAGCGGAAGCTCTCTTGCCGATTAACCCTTCGATCACTGACTCGTCGGCGCCAATATTGGTACAAGTTGTCCGATCCATATGGATATTGGTGGCTACCCATTTTTTCCAATTGGCTCAAAACAATTTTCTGGCAATTTTGGTAATTTACTATTTTTAGCAGTTTTCACTTCCGGAGCCGTTTTGAGGCCCTAAACGATTTTTTTTTGGGAAAATAGGTTTTCAAAATAAAAATTTCCTCCATATCACACCTAAAACGAATCTCCTCGATGATACCTTTCCAACGAGCTATCATACGCCTAAAACGGAGATCGTATGAAAAAGTTACAACCTCGGGAAGTTGATGTACTAACTTACCGAAACGGGTCCCACATGACTTTTGGCGCTTCATCTCCTAGGGTTAGGTTTTTGGATGTCTAGGGTTTTTGAAATTCCTGCTTATTGTAAAAAGTCCTCCATAGCCTCATTGTAATCATCTTCTTGCGAATGAGCGTAGACATCACATCTCTTCTTAGGGATAATCCGCCACCATTCTAACAAGCTTGTTTCCGTTGCATTTTACAGTTTTCATCTTATTTCGTTATTGAATAGAAAACCAGTTTGATTGTATCTCTGTTATTTTGTGTTAAGCACCTGTTAATAATTTGTATTCATTTCATTTTTCTCATAAAATCCAGATCAGTGGTATCAGAGTAGTCTACTCCTTGTCGTCTTAATGCATGTCCCTAACAAGGTCGGAGTACAAAGAGTTGGGTCTCGAGCTTGTTTCTCTTGAGGACAAAAGCTCCCACATTCCCAAGCGACCTCTCATGGCAGGATAAAAGAAAGATGACGGGACAAGAGATCATTTCAAACTGTTGATTGAGGAAGCCCTCACACAATAGAGGAACGAGATGATGGATAGTTTCGCGCAAATCCTTCGACGACTACCAACAAACAACACATCTTCTTTGAACGGAGGTGATGCCCCTTTCAAGGTACAAATAAACTTTGATATTCCTATACTTGAAGGTCAGATAGACACAGATGCTGTAGACAAGTGGTTGAATCTACTAGAAGGGTATTTTTCTGTAATGGGACATGAAGAGAAGTATTGTATTTGGTGCTGAAGCTCATTAGGAGGTTTCCCCCTCGAAGAGGCAAGTGAACAAGAGAGGATCCCTTCCATAACAAGATCCATTGTATGGTGTTTCCCTACCTCAAGGGTTTGATAGTAATAAAACAGATTTTGCATATTGGTTTCTTCTATATTGATTTATGGATCTATTGTGTATTCAATATTTGTGGTGATTATATTTGTAGATCTATTCAGAATCTTAACAAGTGGTATCAGAACACTTTCCTTGGTAGACATTGTGGACAAATATTTTTTATTTTTGCAGATTGTTTTTTCGGAGAAGAAAAAAGAGGGCCGCGAAATTCCATAAATTTTTGGTATATTTTTGTGAAAAATTTGCAGAAACAGACTGTAGATCTGAGTACCTCTCAGAAAAATACCCAAGTTAAAAAAAAAATAATCCAAAACGGAGTCCGGGAAGTCAAGATATTGAAGTTTTAAAATCTACAATTTTTAAGGGTTTTTTTTCGCGGACGACGACGCATTTTTTTTTTTTTTGTAGCATATAGAGGCCGAATTTTCCCAAACAAATTAGAGATCTGAGTTCCTCTCACAATTTCACCCAATTTCAAATAAAAAATCAGTCGAAACGAAGTCCGGGAAGTGAGGTTATGAGCATTTTAAATTCAACAGTTTTTTAGGGTTTTTCCAGAAAACGCTGCAGTTTTCTACAGTAATTTATTGTTCTATTTTTCGGGTTTTTCGTGACGGCGGTGGGACTACAGAGTTCATAAATTTTCATAGGGTGCTCATATGGCTATTTCTTCTCAAACCCTCAAAGAAATTCTATGGATTGCTGAAGCATTCAAAGCCCAGTTGTTTGACACATTGAATGACAGATTGGATGGCTTTGTAGATGGCCTCAATGATAGTTTTCGTAGTATTCAAAATTAATTGGATAACATGCAGGAGAGATTTCTTATGGCAGACCTAAGGGATGAATATAATCAAGAAATATATTCTTGGTATGATTTTGAGGTCGATTGCGATGATTGGTATATGGATAGTTGTCATTTATGGGATGACAACCACTTCCATATTTTATTTAATGACTCTACTCCATCTTCTGTAGAGAACATCAATGATCCACATCAGGAGCTAGTTACCAGCGTCCAGCCTGCATATTCTACAATGGTATTGTTCCTTCCATATTCATCTTTGATCATCTCCCACTATGTGGATGGATATTCTTATTTGGATCCACATGATAGGTGGCAGTATTGGGAGCATCATTTTCATTTGGTTATTGGGTGCCGATATCTTCCATGTGGGGTTCACATGAGAAATTGGACATGGGACCCTGGTTTACAATGGAGGTTGGACTACTTTAGCATGGTGGCTTCCATTTCTTAATGGGACCCTAGTTCTCTAGTCTACTTCAACACTATGGTCCACACTTATCCAAGGGACCCTGGTATATGGTTGTACATCAAGCATTGATGACAATGCTTTCATATGGGGGATGGAATGTGAGGTAGCTAGAGAGGTAGTGGGGGGGCCCAGAGGGCCCATAGTGATAATAGTGGAGGACATTCAATGTAAGGTGGACTAGGTCCAATATATTATTAAATAAGACCCACTATGGTAGTTAGATATAATAAATGTAAGGGGACTTCTTAGAAGGTTCTACTTCTAGAATATTCTTCCTCTAGAATGTTCTTAGGTAATGGTAGCACTATATAAAGGGGTTCAAGCAATGTAATGGGACATGAAGAGAAGTATTGTATTTGGAGCTGAAGCTCATTAGGAGGTTTCCCCCTCGAAGAGCCAAGTGAACAGGAGAGGATCCCTTCCATAACAGGATCCATTGTATGGTGTTTCCCTACCTCAAGGGTTTGATAGTAATAAAAGAGATTTTTCATATTGGTTTCTTCTATCTTGCTTTGTGGATCTATTGTGTATTCAGTATTTGTGGTGATTATATTTGCAAATCTATTCAAGTACTTAACAACAGGGGGTATTCCACTTCTTAACCCACCTTCGTCGATGCATACCATAATGGTCTTGACCACCTCTACTTCAGGTAGTGGTCTGATACCGTCAAGAACGATGACCACTGCTCCGTTAACATAGAGTGCGATGGGCCCTCCATTTTCATATGGGATGCCAAACTTTGATATGAACTCCGTCCTTACCTACTCCACCCTACAGACCATGGGTCTGGGGGTAGGGAGCTCAAACGCTCCCTTGCAAGGGTCCATGGGAGGCACCTTAGCCTTCTATAACACTATCCCTTACTGTGGGGGTCATATACCTCCCTCGTCCCCCTCACTCGACGGTGCTTTCCAGCCACCCGTTGGGCCGAACATGAACTACATCTTGTTTGGAGTAGGCAGTCTAGGACCGTCTTCTTACACCCCGCCGGTAGGATCCATGTCGTTCTCTTTGTTCGACGCGTTTGGTAATAATTATTTTTTGTCACCTGCCGTCTCGGCCAGGGGAAACCCTGGTTTTGGACAAAAGAATCTTGTGCAGGGTACTATTCCTACACAGGGGGAAAGTACAAGAGTTTTCTCTTCACAAGGAATTTGGAATCCTTGGCAGGGATCGGTTCCCTCCTCAGGGATGTTGACTGGGGGAAACCCCTTCCATGGTCAATGGAACCCCGGGCAAGGCTCTGTACCTATGCCTGTCAGATTGGTAAGGGGCAACCCTTTCCAGAGTCTTTGGAACACATCACAGGGAGCAATCCCCATCGAACCCTCGATGTCCAATTACAGGAATCATTTGATGATGTCCCAACAAACACAATTTCTATACGCTGGTCAAATCCATGGTGTTTACCAGAACCCTGGCCATCAACCCAACTTTTCCTGGCAACCTGGTGCCAGTCAAACTCCAGGCTCCCTTTTTTCTGTACATAGTACCCAACCCAAACTACCGTTTCTGGAAACATTACACTTGCCAGACTTGTCAAGTTTGCTTAACAACCCAATTTGTCATGATCCACATTGGCCCCCCATGCCAACTAAGTTTCCCCCAGATATTCTTAAATTCGAAGGCAAGCCTGGCGAAGACCCAGGTGATCACGTGACAACTTCCCATTTATGGTGATTTTCAAACTCCCTACGAGACGACTCTGTACAGTTGTTCCTGTTTCAATGAACTCTTATCGGAGGTGTCACAAAATCATTTCCTGAACCATTTCCAAGTACCCGTGAGATACGATGCCGACATCGAATTGCTGGCTAACTTTGAGCAGACTAAGGCCGATCATATCTTGGATCACATTTGAGAGTGGTGGCGTCAAAAGAGTTTGATTAAGGTACAAGTCCCACCATCTTTCCTGCTGGAGTGGTTCCTGAAGTCTTTAGTACCTCAGTTATCCAAGGACGTTGCAACGTCGGGAGTGCTTTCAGAGGAGGAGGCGATAATGAGAGTACAACATCTCGAACTAATATACTCTTAGTCTATATTACTCTATGAGATTTTTCCAGATGTGCCATGGTCCATCCTTGACAAGGCGGGACAAAAGTATGGACCACATGCCGATGGTATAGTTGGTTCAACACAAGCAAAGTCCACTAATCAACTGTCAAATCAATTGAAACAATTGTCGATACAACAGACAACGATCATCTAGACCTCCGGTTCGAGTATTCCCCCTACCCAAACGTCAGATGTACATAATGTGTAGTTGACGAACCTGAAGGCCAACCAACAGCCCGACGGAAAGAAAAAACAACAAAACAAGAAGGGTAAGGGTGATAAGAAACCCAACAACAATGCCAATGGGGGCAACGCAGAGAAGAGAAAGTCGAAGTATCCATGTAACCTTTGCATGGACGACCATCCGACTCACCCATGACCTCGACTTGCGGAGGCCCATAAGTTATTGGCGCAACAACAACCTGTTGTGGTAACAAACCCATTTCCACATGGGAAAAATATGACTCAACCCTCTTCGATCGCGGATGGGGGTAGTCAGGGACCCCCCGCGTCTTCTAGTAATCCCTCGGTTGCAAACGTTTATATGATGAAAGGTGATGCTTACATAGAAACTAGGGCACACGATTACAGAATGTTAGAATCTTCTGAAAAGGGTAAAGAAGCCGTAAACCCATCTGTTCCTCTCCAGATTGAGAAGACGATGGGAGAAACAATGACACGCATCCCGAAAGGGGCGTTCAAGAAAGATTCTCATAATCCAAATGCGAGGGTCGCCCATAATTACTTTGTGGTGGAGGATTTGTCACAAACCCCTTACGTGATGTCTGCTTTGGAAGTCCTCCAGAGCTGCCCTTCGCAGAGAAAGGCTCTGTTATCTGCCTTGGGATCTGTAGAGACATGTAATCTGGGAACGATCGTTCTCGATATGATCGAATTGAAACCTCATCTCCCATACCATGTTTCTTTTTAGATAGTAGTGTCTTACACAACAAAATTTTTTACCCGAAATATTTTCTGCACGGTGGTTGATGAGGGTGCCTCGACTTGCGTGATGTCATTGGCATGTTGGAAGGCCATTGGCGAACCTGTTTTGTCTCCATCACCTACTCTTCTTATTGCTTTCGATGGTCATTCTTTCAGACCTCATGGAATCATCCCTTCTTTCCCCGTGCAGTTAGGAGGGAAGACTGTGTGCGTCGAAGTTGAAGTAGTCGATGCACCTCTCGACTACAACCTTCTGTTAGGGAGGAGTTGGACCTATGCAATGCATGCGGTGGTTGCCACAGTTTTTCGGGTCTTGTTGTTTCCACACGAGGGCCGAATTGTAACCATTGACTAGTTCTCCTTCTCCAGGCCCGACCCTTCATCGGGGGCATCCATGATCCCGATGATTGATAACCTTCAACTCGATGTCGTCAATGTTGGAGTTGGTTTGTGCCCACCTTTGATGGGTACTTTTTATTACCCACCTCCTTCTGGCGATGTCAAGTTTATATCGGCTGCCCCCGACTAGCTTAGGGATGAATTTTTTCAAGTGTCGTCATTCCGAACGACTTACGTTAATGATCCGTGGACTCTTCCTTCCCTATCGACCTCGATGGAAGGGACAAGGCACCCTGACATGGCTATGCCCTTGTCCATGAGAGAAGTTGCGTACAGTATTGTCGAACAAGCTTCAACTGACCCCGATCCAACTTTCGCACAGGAGTTAGATCCAGTTCCCGAGCCTATTTGGGCTCAAGGTTCCCTCGCCACTAAAGACTCTTTAGACTTGGTATTTCCCTCTGATGAGGCGATTATAAAGGCATTGTCTGGTCTAGACAAACCTTGGGATGATCTCCATCACATATTTTATTTTCTCCCGGATTTAAGAAGAATAGAGGTAGGTGAATTTGTGTTGACTATGACTGGAGACAAGTCTTGTCCTATTAATCCTCTGGCTATGCACGCAGTTTACGCCGAGGGTAATATGGAAAGTATCATTGAAATGATACCGATTGACATCTCTAGAACCCCTGGCGTCATGGAGAATGTTTTCATTGGAGCGGACTGCTCCCCCGAGGAGATTTGAATCTATACAAATTTATTTAAGGAATTCCATGACGTTTTTGCCTGGTCTTATGAGGAAATTCTAGGCATTGATCCAAGAATCATCGAACATGAGATAACGAATTATCCTGACACCAAGCCAGTCTGACAGAATCTTCGTCTGATGAATCCTCAGAAATCAACAACTATTAAGGCTGAAGTAGAGAAACTACTCAAAGCCGGTTTCATCTACTCTGTACAATTGACGCAATGGGTGTCAAATCCCGTGCCGGTTAAAAAAAAACAGGGTACGATTTGCATGTGCATGGACTTTCGTGACTTGAATAAGGCTTGTCCAAAGGATAATTTCCCCATGCCATTCATTGATCAGATTGTCGATGAATGCGCAGGCTGTGAGGTCTTTTCATTCATGGATGGTTTTTTGGGATATAACCAGATTCAGATCAAACCCGAAGACCAGCATAAAACAACTTTTATCTGTCCATGGGGCACATTTGCTTATCGTAAGATGCCTTTTGGCCTGAAGAATGTAGGAACCACTTTTCAGCGGGCCATGTCTTTTTCTTTCCATGATCTTAGACATATAGTCGAGGCTTATCTCGAAGATCTAGCATCATGATCTCGCAAGAGAGTTGATCATCCCGCGCACCTTTGACTAATCTTCGAACGATGTTGCTACTATCAGATTCACTTGAATCCTAACAAATGCAGTTTCTGCGTGACATTGGGTCGTCTTCTAGGTTTCATAGTTTCGACAACAGGGATCATGGTCGATCCTCTTAAGGTTGAGGCAATAGTTCAGTTACCTCCCCCGTTCACAGTCCCTCAGCTTCAGAGTTTACAGGGGAAATCAAACTTTCTTCGGCGTTTTATCGCAAACTATATTGAGATCACTAAAGGGTTCATGCATCTATTGAAAAAGGGAATCCCTTTCTGTTGGGACAAAGCCGCTCAACACTCTTTTGAAGCATTGAAACGCGCCCTCACGTCTGCCCCTCTGCTCCAGCCACCGAATTATAATAAAAATTTCTTATTGTACTTGGTCGCTGCAGAGTCCACCAATTGGTATGGTCTTGGTTCAAGGGGACGATCTGCTCAAAGAACATGTGATTTATTCCCTGAGCCGAGGCCTGGTTGGGCTGGAACTCAACTATTCCCATGTTGAGAAACTTGCGTTGGCAGCAGTGCCTGCTATCCAATGGTTCTATCATTATATCCTACTTCACAAGACCACCGTCATTGCCGTTGTGAATCCATTTCAATATGTGTTGACATGATGCATCATTGGCAGTAAGATCAGTAGATGGATTGTTATCCTCCATGAATTTGACTTGGATTTTGTTTCTGCGAACTCCAAAAAGTCGTTGGTCTTTGCGGAACTTATTTAAGAACTTCCAATCGAATCAGGTGATGTCACACCCAAAGAATCGTCTATTAAAGGATATATTTTTTCTGATCGCATCTTCAGACCCATGGTATGGAGATATACTAGTCCATATCCATACTTTGAAGTGCCCTGCTTCTACTTCTCGCAATGAGCGTCGACGAATTCGCCATCAGGCTCAAAACTATCTCATACTCGATGAGACTTTGTATCGTTGAGGTGTAGATTGTGTTCTTCGCCGGTGCCTTATACACAAAGAAGCGTAATTCATTCTTAACGACTGCCACACTAGAGCATGTGGTGGTCATTTGTCCGGGTTGGCAACATCCCAAAATATTCTACGAGCCGATTAATTTTGGCCTACGTTAATCAAATATTGCGTTGAGTTGGTCAAGAAGTGCCACCCATGTCAGATCTTCTCTCGGAAGATGAGGGCACATCCTGCTCCCATGTTTCCTATCATTGCCGTTGGTCCCTTCACCAAGTGGGGGATTGATTTTAATACATGCCACCCGACTTCAGCCAGGGGGAATCGTTATATCATTGTAGCAGTAGACTACTTCACAAAGTGGGTCGAGGCTATGCCAATGTTCAATAATGATGGCGAAACAACAACTCTCTTCATTTTTAACTAGATAGTTGCAAGGTTTGACATCCTGAAGGAGATTGTCATTGACCATGGCATTCACTTCTAGAACAAAACGATGTTCAAGTTAACATCAAAGCTTGGTTTGAGGCAAGAACATTCGTCACCCTACTACCCACAAGCGAATGGTTAGGTGGAAGCTGTGAATAAGTCCCTCAAGACTATTCTGCAGCGAATGGTCAATTTTGCCAAGTCAAATTGGCATTTGATATTGTACTCGGTGTTATGGGCCTACCGAACATCTGTAAATATTGCCACCAATTTTTCACCTTTCCAACTCATTTATGGGCTGGAAGCAATCTTGCCTATAGAGTGCCTGATCCCGTCTTTAAAGTTGGCAGTAGAGTTATTTCCAGACACTTCACTGCTTGAGGAATGCTTATTGTATCTCGAGCATCTCGATGAGCAACACCGTGATGCAGCCTTGGCTAGCAAGGCTCACAAGCAATGAGTCGAGTGTCAATATGATTGGTCTCTCCAAAGGTGACCTTGTCCTAGTCTACGACTAAGATAAGGATCCCCCGGGGGAAGGAAATTTTAAAACCCATGTGGTTCAGAGCTTTCATTGTGAAAGAGGTCTTAAATAAGGGCGCTTATCGTCTGGTTGACTTTGAGGAAAATTCTTTGGCGGAGCCTAGAAATGGACTCTACCTCAAGAAGTATTACTCGTAGGTTGGTCGCCTGGGAGACTTCTTGTACATATGTATAGTTCTTATACAATTAGTTTTTTGTCTTTTTGTTTTAAGGATGTGTCATTATTTATTTCATCTTTTTCACTGTGGCAGATGTCAAGTGAATCAGAGGTGTTCTTTGGGTTTGCGAACGACGCTAGCCAACACAATCGAAGGCTTGCTTCCACAACTTGGGTGATTTTCATGCCTCAAGGCCAGTTTCTATCTTCCGGAGGTATTTATCTAGGTGACGCCACAAATAATGTCGTCGATTTAAACACAGTGATAGAGTTGCTTCGTGATGCTCTGTCGCATGGAATTTCTCACCTCTGGGTCTACCTAGATGCTCATCTAGTTGTGTCCCAATTAAATGGGGTTTACCGTGTTTACGATCCTACTTTACACCGACGATTCCTTATGGTATGTCTCTTAGAACGTTTCTTTGATTACATTACGTACATCCATGTTCCTAGGAGATTAAATCAAATGAAAAATACTCTAATAATCAAGTATTAGATTGGCATATTGCACACACATAAAAAGAAGCACACACATACACATGTACATACATTTGTAAAGAAATGTGATCCATAAGACATCAAATATGTAAATATATATATATATATATATATATATATATATATATATATATATATATATATATATATATATATATATATCTCAAAAAGTGTCAGAGTACATAGGTGGGCGCAAATGCCTCAAAAATAATAAATTCGGTATACATCACGGGGCTTATGCCCTAAAAAATATACAAAAAGTTCCCTCAGCACATGATAGTCCATCCTATCTAAGCTCGGGGCCTATTGTCCCTGCTGTAGTGAACAATGACATTTTCCAAACATTGGAAGAGTTGAACCCAAGTCCATGGCACCCCAACTACATGAGGTTGCATCGACGGTGGGAGATCCTCGATCTCGGCCATGGGAACTACACGAGTGAGCCTGATGAGGTTCAACTCCACCCGTCTCAAAACTCTCTCAACCTCTCCAACTGGAGGTCCCCCTGCAACTGTTGGTCCGACGATTGCTGCTGGCACTGCCTCTGGTCAAGGACGTCGCCTATTCCTCGAGAAGTCTGTTGGGCGCACTGGTCCCACATGTGTACATAACAGATACATAGTTGTCAAATACTCCGATGCATATAAAAATGATATATATAAAAAGAAACTAAAAATTAAATAACTTTAAAACACATGTACCCATCTCTCCTCTCTCCTCTCCAGGAGGTACGAGCATGTTTGGATTCATGGAAAAGTTGATTCCAGCGTAGGGGTAATCCTCTATCACTGGAATCTGTCGTGCCCACCAGTCGAAGAACTTGTCATTGAAGGCCTCTATGGTCCACCCTCCCCCCTGTCGTGGCAACAATGCTTCCCATCTACATACCGTTGGGAAGGAGACCACATGCCCCCACACAGTCTCTCTGGGACTTAGACTGGGTACCCTCTCAAAGAAAAACGAGCAGAAAATGGTACCGAACCCAAAGTTCTTGTTGCTATGCTCTCGACACTATGTAAGCTTCCTCTTCATGCAGTCAAGCATGGTCATGCTCTAGTAGAATATTCATGCATCTAGGCACTGCATTGCACAATACATGTGCACCCAGGAAGCCTGGTGTAAGGCCGCAGATCCAGTGATCCGACCAGTAAGAAAAACGATCACCTTTAGTGATAACTTGGTGATCTTGTGGATGGGCATCTGAGAAACTACTTTCTTAGTGCCGGCCTCACAATGCATTCTGATGTAGTCGACAATGTTGAAGGGCCCAGGGGGAAATGTATGCAAGTTGACTGGTTCCCCTCTCCTCGAGAGGCCAGTCAAGAAATAGATGTCCTCAGTCATTGGAGTCAACGACTGCCCCTCAAGCATGAACACCTTTGCGTTAGGGTGCCAATAATCCACCAGGGCATTTAGTAGCCTGGGTTGTGCCCTCATGAACGAACATTGGTAGAACTTCCATAACCCACAGAGTCCTCATAGACTAAAAATGTCGATTTCCTCATGTTCCCTCTCCCTCCAGTGGACATACATCTTGTTCCACGACATTTCAAAAGGGAGTTAGCTTTGGTATCTTGATTTTTTTTCACACTTTTGAGGGTGTATGCGGGTTGTATTGGACACAATCGCATATGTACACTGGTAGACTATTATCTGCCTACGTACATATGTGGGTTGTCCTTAGACAACCCGCGTACATGTAGGGCCGCCCTTTTTTAAGAGGGCGCCCCCCCCAAAAAACTAAAAGCAATGCATAATTGAAGTATTGAAATGCAAAAGGGATGAGTTTATACTTACTTGGTCTGAGCGGAAGTTCGTTTCTTCCTCTGAAGCTCCCATAATCAACTCTTTTAGCAAAGGGGTCCTTTTTTCCTTTTGGTTAATTTTCAAATTGCAATGGTGAAAATGAGCTGCCAGCGTCTATTTATAGACTTTTTTGGCCATTTTTGCCACTTTTTTGAACCCTTTTGTCGTTTTTTCTGGCTTGAAAATCATTTAATTTGGTTCTTGAGTTTCTTATTGGATGTTGCGATGCACTTTTCCTTTTGATTTGGTAACTTTTTGGGAGATGGGTCATTTTTAAAGGTCCTTTTGCAAGAGTCATTTTTC
This sequence comes from Picea engelmannii, assembly GCA_009831015.1. NCBI lineage: Eukaryota > Viridiplantae > Streptophyta > Pinopsida > Pinales > Pinaceae > Picea > Picea engelmannii. The sequence continues at coordinate 476,104 of ML777112.1, forward strand.
CAACTTTTTGCATATAAGTTAGGATTCCACCTCCACTTTCTGCATCTCGTTGTCTTTTCTACTTTTCCATAGGGTCGATTCCACCGAAGTGCAACACATAACCATCATTGCTATTTTATAAGTGTCGTGATTGGGTAGTAGAGCCTACCTTTACATGGATGCCCTAGGTAGATCCTTGTTGCATTTTGGCGTCCATGTTGTCGCTAATGACTTTAGGCTGGAGAGTCCTTGTTAGTCCTATCATGGTTACGAGATTGAGCCTCATTTGTCTGATGCACCATCACTCTTGGCCTCACCCTCGGGACTCCCAAAATGAGCGTGCTTTGTTGTCTTTCAAGCTCGCTTCAAGATCCAAAATCAACATTCGACGAGACTATATTTATGCTTTTCAATATTGTCTGGATTAACTCAGAAAAGTAACCTCTTGGAGTCTTCTTTAAGCCCTTTTCAAACTCTCTAAACATGAAAATATTGTCGAGCGATCTTGTTGTCCTTCATGCTCACCAAACTAAAACTTGAAGGCACGTTTGTCTAGCAGTAGTTTACCCCTTTTTCAGTCCAGATGGTCAATTTTACGAACAAAGGTATACTCTAGGAGCTTCAGTTCACTAGAAGAGTATTCTCAGGTATAAGTTTAACCCTTTTTCGGGCCCGAGGGACTAAATTTACGAAAAAGGAACCCCCATGGAGTCCATAGTTAATATCTTTTTAGACTTCCTAAAAATGAAAAGATTTTCGAGTGACCTTGTTCCTTCACACTCGTTAAATTGGTCTAGAAGAACATCCCCCACAGAGTTCATAGTTAATCTCTTTTCAGACTCGCTAAAAATGAAAATATCGCCGAGTGACCTTGTTCCTTCACACTCATTAAATTGGTACAGAAGAACATATAATTGCATGAGTTTACCCCCTTTTTCGGCCTATAGACTATGGAGGAAAAAGGTACATCTTGGGAGATTCGTCTCGCCGGGAGAGTTCTCCTCAGTAAATTTTATATTTTTTCGGGCCAAGGAGACTAAATCTAGAAAAAGGCCGTGAGTCCATAGTTAAGCTCTTTTTAGAGTCCTTAAAATTGAAAATATTGCCGAGTGATCTTGTCTTTGTCACACTCGTTAAAATGGTTTTGAATAGACGTCTTTTCGGTGCTAGTTTACCCCTTTTTCAAACCGACTAGACTATTTTTGAAAAAGGTACCCCAATGGAGTCTTCTTTTATGTTTTTTCAGACTCTCTAAACGTGAAAAAACTACTGAGCTTACCTTCTCTGGGCTCGTTAAATATACATTGAAGGGGGTTTCATTGTGTCTTGTTAATCACGTTTGCATCTCTGCTTCTTTGGCCTAATGCCGGATCCATGTTGTTCTCAACTGAACCTTTGAAGCATGCCTTATACACAAGCCTTGTAGCACTTTGCCTCTGCGACCTGACACCTTGACCCATGGAGGAATTTTCCCCGAGTGTCCTTTTCCTGCACATGTCTCCTTGCTATGAGAATTAGTGTGTTCCTTGTGCTTGGAACTAGTATGCTTGTGACACTCGTTCCTCCTTTGTAATGTAGCATTCTTTTATTCTTTTTCAAGCTCTTTAAAAAATTGAAAAAGACAAAAAAATAAAAAAACCCAAAAAGAGGGGACGAGAAATATATATTCTTTTTTTGGCAGCACAATGAGTCACCCTTGGACAAAGCACATCCTTCCATTTGTTCGTCAAGCTTTGGGATATAATATGACCTTAGGAAGCTGTTCTCGCTACATAGAGTTGTGTCCTCCCCCGTTTGGTTAGTCTTCCAAACACATGGAGAGTTTGTGTTGCCTCCTGCGTCGCGAACTTATGTCAATGTCATGCTGCTTGAGTCTGATCATATTTCATGCTCTTGTCCAAGGGAAGTTTCACCCAGCTTGAGTCAGACTTTCTGTAGTTTTTCTCTTGACCTCATGCCTGACCATCCCAAAAGTCCAATCAAGTCCTTGTTCAAAATCAATGAAATTCTCTGCTTGATCATCAATACCCTCTTGTATTTTCCCGACGAGCCGTCGAAGACCTCTGGGTAGTGAAGTCATACACTCACATTACACTTCTACCTGAGTTTTGAAGATCTTGAAGTTATTGCTCTAGCTCTGAAGGCCTCATCTCCAGCCATCAAGCGTCGTTGGCTTCTTGAAGATGGATACTATACTTGTATATCTTTGATTTTGAGATGTAGATTCACTGTGTATTGCTCGCAACTACACTTTATATAGTTATATGACATGAATCTGCAATTTATTTGATTGGTAGCCATGATTTATTTCATCTTGAGCATGGGTATGCCTGCCTTGGAGAGATAATTGTTATTTTTGCAGATGGCACCTCCTGAACTCTGGTCCCAGGCTCACTCATTTCGTATGTTGGTGAAGATTTTGTAATGTATTTCGGCCATTAGATGCTCTTCTAACCTCACACATTAGGGGGCATATGTTATGAATCTAAATTTCTCTACATATGCATACCTGACATTTGACCCTCTTACTTGCATTTTTTTCCAAGCCATCACTGAGTTTCTCTTCTTAAAAACTCATTTTTTGAAGTTGTACGCACCCTGCACCAATAATGCCTGTGTACATATGCTTGCTGTACCACTACAACCTGCGTATGTATGCATGATGCACCACTACAGCCCGCGTATACTTGCAAAAGTTGCAAAAATTAAAAAGTTGCAAGGAATTCGTTGAGATTACGGGCTATTGGGTAGTTTTCCAACTAATCCACCGCCTATAGCCCATCACCCAACCAAATAACCATCATTTTGTCATATAAAAGGAGGTGTTGGGGTCTCATTCCACATCTAGACATAAGAACAAAAAAAATCTACCTGTTTCACATCCCCTCCTTGCCCCAAGAATTTGTAGCCTTGTTGTGAGAATTGCCTCAGAATTCCTCATTTTTCCCTTTTTCCTCCATCAGAACCCATTTCATTTCCCAAGAAGAAGGTTGAGAGGAGAAAGATACATAGAGGTGCACTTGGAGCTTGGTGAAGAGAAGCCCAGACCAGGTTTGAGGAGCAATAGTCGACTTTGGTTGTAAGTGATCATTGTATTATCAATAAAAGAAGTACTTTTCCTATCCCAAAACATGATGTGTCGAATGCTTTCATTTGTTCTATGTTTTCATTCTAACATCTAACCCTTATTTATGTATGAAATGTATGCTTGTAGCTTCCTATTTGTTTGTCTTTGAATGCAGGCCAGCCTTGGGAGGAGTTTTGCAGTCAACGAAGCCTTCAAGCGCGAGAGGATCGTCACCGAACGCAGAGTAAAGGTACAATTATCTGATCCTTCTCATTTTTCTTTTCTTGCATAAGTCTAGGGTATGTTTGGGGTAGTTATAGAAGTAGGAGAATTTTAAACGGTTATTTATCTGCCTACATTGTAAACCCTTGTGTAGCCATAGGGTTTTTTTTCCCGCTAGCAACTATGTGGCTACAACATTTTCTCATTGACTTGGGCATTTAGTTTCACTGGCCGATCATCATCTGGTGTGACAACCAAAGCACTCTGAAGTTTAGCAGAGATCAAGTTCAGAGGCAACAGATGAAACACATCATGATCCACATGCACTACATCCGATACTTAGTACATGAGGGGATCATAGACCTGCAGTTCTATCCTTCAGTAGAACAGACTACATACATCTTCATCAAGACCTTCATTGAGCAGAAGTTCCATTCTTTGCGCAATCGTCTTGGAGTGAAGGACACAATTTCCTAACAAATGTCAGTTCTTTTTTTGATATACTGTACCTTGAGGGGGGGTTTTCCCATGAGGTTTTCCCTCTTTCCTCATTTATTTCAGTGTGTCTTTTGTTTTTAGGTACCTAACATGGCCTCGTTGCTGGGATCCATTCTTTTATTTTCACCATAGTGACGTTCATGGGGAAGGGGGTGTTGGAGATACTTCACATGCACCTAGGATTTATTTTTCCTAGGTGTTGCGCCTCTTTCGTCACCTTGGTGAGAAAATAAGAGGTGCTTGCAAGCTCAGTTGGGTCTGCTGAGCAGGACATCTATAGAGAAAAGAGTTAGGGAAATAAAATAGAAACTATAATTAAGAATTAAACTAATAGATGCAATAAAAACTAAAATCATGAGCATAGGGACATAGAAACAAAAAGAACCAAAAGACCCATGTCACCAATGTTTGAGGCTGATCTATTGATGAAAACAAAGCACCAAGAAGAAAGGGGACTATGAATCCATTCTTCCTCCAAGGGAAGGCTCTTGGACCCTCACTAGCTAGCTCTTCTTACAACAAAAGAAAATGAAAATGGTGACGAAAGAACTCTTTACAAATCCACTCAATGGTGAGGTGGATAGTCCAATGTAATGGTGCCAATGTGATCTTGTCAAGGATGGAGTCCTCAAAACAATATAGGCAACATAACATTACTTTGAATTCCTTGAGAAAATGAGGTGCATTCATGGATTTTTATATCATTGCTTTGGGTTATTTTTTAACTGCTTTGTAGTGTGAAAAGAGGCCATTTAGGGCATTATTAGGTCTTTGACCAGCCCACCAGTCGGATCCAACCCAGATTTGAGGGTCAAATCGGCTTGGGAGCTGGACCATAAGTGGTTGGGAGTCCGACCACTTCCATAAATATGCCGTTTAGCAGGTGCGCGGATTTTTGCGCTAACAGTCGCGCATCGTGCACCTGTGCACGATTTCTACGTTCCTGTTCTGCGCATGCACACACGCGCCCAATGCCTGCAAAGTGCTCTTCAATTTTTCACTACTTTGTATAGTTTTTGACCTTTTTTGAATGCTGTGATATTAATTCAGGACCATGAATGACTTCATCACTGTTTGACGATGCTGAGTTCTTGTAACCATGTGCGGATGAAATTTCAGTGATAACAGATGCCCCCTGATGGATGAGGTTAGGAGCACACGTATAGCTGAAATCCATCAATGTTTCTTCTACTGAGAATGGTGTTGTAAGATAGAGCGATAGTGGGATCGTTCAGAGCGATCCGTTGGAGAAAAAAGGAACCGGTAGGACCCGACCTTCCACGAGGTGTATAAAATAGAAAACTGTGTACAAACGAGACGGGCATGCCCGATGCTCGTGTCATGTAACTCTGAAAAAAGATGACTGAAGTGTTGGTGTAGACAACTGCAACGCCCTCAAGGGCGGTTGTGATAAAGGCAGAAGACAATTCTGCAAATGAACATACTCTGAATAGTAGGCAGTGATCGCGGTAATAAATAGCAGCGATGATGTGGGCATTGATAGCCCCGCCAAGTTCAAAGGTCTTCGGCAAAGGAAAGAACTAACTGCAATAGTCGCAAAGTAAGACCCACCGTAACATGAGAAAGTGTTGGTGTCAAATTTTATGGGGGTCAACGACAGCAGGGAGCAATGGTGTTTTACCCTGTGCCGTCCGAGATCTCTCATTGAGTGAATAATGAGAATCAAGATACTGTCGCCCTTCTGGAAAGCTGTGTTGATGTCGACAAAAAAGGGGGACGTGACTTCCAGAAGCAAATGGCTTTGTGAAATCTACTAAGTGAGGTGAGGAAGTGGCAGAGGTACATGGACGAAGTCAAGATGTGGGAAGACTCAAGACTGCCCTTGGTTGGAGGATGTATGAGATAAAAAGTGGCCGCAACTGTGCAACGAGGTCGAGTGTCAGGGGGACGACAAGACCGGGGATAAGTTGTGCCAGAGGCGGGACAAGGTGAACAAAGTCAGAGGGTAGAGGTAAATGAACTGTGGGGTACTCTGAAGATATGGATGATGTTGGAAAGGGTAGATGATAAGTAGTGCTCCAACCAAGAGTGACATGGGTTGCGGGTGGCCAAAAAGAGGGAAGCAAGTCGCCAAAGGTGACGACAAAAAAGGAAATGTAATGACAAAAAATAAAGGTGTTTGTACAGTAAATAATGAATAATTGGGGAGAAATGTACAAATACAGAAACGGGTGCCCCAGTGTGATATGGGTGGCCCATGTAGGGCATAATTTGCTCGGAAGACTGATGAAGGGTGGGGGCCCCATTGGTGAGTTTCTGTATGAGGTATGTGGGATGGAGGGAAATTTGCTGATGGGAAAATTGATTGAGGATGAAATGTAGGGTTCATGATACGGCAGAGGTGCAATTGAAAAAAGAATCGTGAAGAGATAATCTGGGAGTCCGTGTGGGAAATCTAGCAAAATGAGGAGGAGTATGTGGTTGTTTCGCGACATGATGAAAGACTATCGAGACTCCCATCCCTTAAAGGGTTTTGAAAAACAACATGAGTGTCAAAAGAGTCAAAAGGTGCTATGAATGGGACAACTCATGTGGGTAAGAATGCTATCGGATAACAGTACTGAAGATGCAAATGGCGGTGTGGGTACTACCGAGCCGGGAATGGGGGTCCTAGAGGAAAATATTAGAGGGTGTGACTGGAAATGTAACTGCGATACAGAGGGAAAGACTACATGCCAGTGCTGAGTATATACCTGAAGGAGCTGTGTCGATGTATGATGATCAAGTACCTGGACACATGGAAACCAAATACCCAAAGTGAACAATATCTGAAGAGAATCTAAGAGATGAGCATGTATTTGATAAACGTGAATATGCACATGCGTACCTGACTAGTGGTATGAAAAAAGGTGCCCCAGGGGCTCAGGATGAAAAGAGGTCCAGGGACTGCTGTGATGTAGATGATGGGATGCTGATCCCATGGCTGAAGACTGATTGTAAAATGGACACCGTGGGCTCCCGAAATGGTGAGTGGAAGTTTGGAAAAAAGGCCTATATATAGCTGTAGGGCCCACATTGCCACCTCATTTGTACCTACTGCAATAGTGACTGGACGAGAAGTTTTCATCGAGGTATGTTTGGTGTTGATGTGTATGTTTTTTAGATTTTGTGTTTGAGATAGTAGTCCATATGTATATGATATAGATGTTGATACTATCTGTTGTTTGTTTGCATGTGCAGATGTGGCACCTCGCGGGTGCGAGGTGGAGTTGCAGTGAGTACCGGAGAGACCGTCGTGGGGAGAGAGACGTCGGCGTGATGAGGTTGCGGTGCGACCAGCTGAGCCTGAGAGGGTAGTGAGGAGGCGCCGGTTTGATGACCCTGGTGCTGGGCCATCACATGCTCCTCCGGCGGCGACCGGAGCTGATTATGAGGACATACGCCGTCATCTGGAGATGATATTATAGGAGGTGCCTGAGGGCATATGGTATCGCATATAGGATGAGACTTTCCTGGAGCAGTGTGTGGGGGTGCCGCCACCATGGCGGGCCATAGTACGACGAGCAACAGTCGCTGCTACGTTGATGACCGGACGACTGCTGCCAAGGTAGGAGGGGCCAGCAAGGGGTGGACCACCACCTCCTGGGGCAAGAGGTGGTGGGCCGCCACCACCTGAGGGAGGAGCAGGCGGTGGTGCTCTAGAGGCACCGTGAGTGGTGCTCTGAGGCATTGGATGTATATAGATATATTTTTTTGTATATAGGCTGGTGAGCCCATTTTGTACCGAGGTGCTGCATTGGCCTGCAGATACGTGTATTTTTGTATGTAAACATTTGGATGGCATTGTGGACCTATATATATACATGGTGTTTACATGTTTTTGGTTAATGGTTTGATGATGTCTATTCTATGTATATGCTGTGACAGGATTGTGATATGTTTATGTATGTGTAGAGGTAGGTTGATGTGATATATGCCAATCTAACACAATATTAGCTAGGTTATCTGTAATTTCATTCAATTGTCTTGGAATATGTGTAAATGTAATGGAATCAAAATGTCGAGATAAAATCCTAAACTGCAGGTATTTGCGAAAGAGGCAAGGATCACGGATGCGGTACACATTGTTGAGCTGGAGAATGACTAGTTGAGAGTCGAGGAAGATGCTAAGGTGACGAATATGATGATGCTGGGCGTCGGCCAGGAGGCCAATGACAACAGTGTATTCGGCTTGGTTGTTGGTTGTTGACCCCAAGCATATGCCGCTCGAATGGAGCATTTCATGTGAGGGGGTATAGAGAGCCCAAGCAGCCGAAGCGAGATTTTGCGTCCAACGGCTGGCGCCGTCGGCGTAACCGATGTGGTAGGCTGGTGGAGGAAGCATCTGTCAATAGCACAAAGGATAGTATAGACGTGAGGGAAGGAGAAAAAGACTAAAAACGCTAGAAAATAAATAACCTAAAGTAGAATGACTACGTTTAAGCGTAAAATTTCTTTAAGTACAACCTGTTGACGGGTTCTTTGAGAGGAAGGCATTCGGGAGAGGCCATAATATATGCGCCTTTGGTGAGGCAATGTTGAATGATGTATGGGCCATGCCAGAGTGACTCGAATTTTCCATGGCCAAAAGTATCATGGGCGATATCGTAAGCCAAGACGAGGTCACCTTCGCGGAATGATCGAAGGTTAACATGGCGATCAAAGGTAGCCTTGGTTCGTTTTTTAGCTTTCTCATTGTGCTGTAAGGAAGATCAACGATCTTCATCCAGAGACTCCAAGTTCAGCAAGCGCTGCTCCATTGGAGCAGTGTCAGGTAATAGCTCAATTGCGGTGCATAAGGTGGGAATTTCGCACTCGATGGCGAGAGTGGCCTCAACCCCATGGACTAAATGAAATGGTGTGAAACCAGTAGCGGTTTTCACAGCCGTTCGGTAAGCCCATAGTGCAAAAAATAACATATGATGCCAATTGGTTTTATGTTTATTAACCGTGCGCTGTAACATGGTCTTGAGGACTTTGTTAACTGCCTCGACCTGTCCGTTAGACTGAGGGTAATATGGTGAGGAAAACTCGTGAGAGAATCCTAACCGAGATGAGAGTTCCACGAATATCTCATTCTCGAAGTGTTTCCCATGATCGGAAATGAGTTGGAGAGGTACGCTGAAGCGGGAGATGACGTGGTTAAAGAAAAAATGAGCCACGGTGTCAGCGGTGTTGTTGAAGGTGGGCATGGCTTCTGCCCATTTGGTGAAGTAATCAACGACGACAACGATGTATTTGTGACCATTGCTGGAGGGGGGATTACAAGTCATGAAGTTGATGCCCCATTTACAAAAGGGGCCGGTAGTAATGACAGGGTGAAGAAGAGCGGGGGGAGCACGGGCTTTGTTGGCATAGAGCTGACATTGCTCACATCGTTTCACGGCATGAATGCAATCATGAAACAAGGTAGGCCAAAAGTAACCGGCTCGGATAATCTTTTGAGCAGTGGATATGCCCGAAAGATGGCCACCACATGCGCCATTGTGGCAGTCATTTAGGACTCTATCGGCCTCGTCAATAGTCAGGCATTGACGAAGAATGGTGTCTATGCCCCGCCGGTATAGGATGTCGCCTATGAGGAGGTAGCGGGGGGCCTGATGGCGAATACATCGCCGATCATCTCGTGAAAGGTGGTTACCAAACTTTTGAGTTTGGAGGTAGACGAGGAGGTCTCCGTACCAAGGATCATCCGAAGTGATGTAAAAGAGATGTTCGTTGGGAAAGTCTGTGTTGACGGGGGCACTGGTGGTGTCAGAGGGGAGGGCCGTGACAAGTTTGGCGAGAACGAGGGCCTTCTTACTCTTAGGTGTTGAGAACTCAAGGTCGTATTCCTGAAGGATAACGATCCATCGAGCGAATTTGTCGTTAACTTGCCGGCAGCTGAGAAAGTACTGCATAGGGTTGGAATCTACGATGACCTTTGTGGTACGAAGCAGAATGTAATGGTGCAGTTTCTGGACTGCGAGGACAACTGCGAGAGCAAGTTTCTCTTCGTGTTTATATTTCAAGGGTGGCCCTGAGAGGTTTTTACTAACGTAATAAATGACATGTTCACGATTTTCATCTCCGAGATGGACGAGGACGCCGACTACTGATACAGCTGACGCTGATACATAGAGGATATAGTCGCGATTATAGTCAGGTGCACTAATTAAAGGTGCATTTGAAAGCGCTGCTTTAAGATCGTCAAATGACTGTTGGGTGTGGTCGTCCCAGTGAAATGGGATGTCGTGACGTAGTAAGCGAAGGAAACTGTGTGCGCATATGGCATAATCTGGGACAAAGCGTCTAAGAAAGTTAGCTTTTCCCTGTAGACTCTGAAGTTGTCGTAAATTCCGGGGAGGTGGAATTTCGGTGATAGCTTGGACTTTGAGGGGGTCCACGGTAATACCACTTTGGGAAACAATAACGCCAAGGAGGCGCCCCGCGGTGACCCAAAATACGCACTTGAGAGGATTCAAGCGGATGTTGTATTGACGACACCGTTGAAAGATGATTCGTAAATCATCAAGATGCTGTGTGAGTTTCTTGGAGCGAGTTGCGAGGTCGTCTAAGTAGGCGAGGATGATATTAGCCAGATCGTGAAAGATGTATGTCATAGCCCACCGGAAAGTTGCGCCAGCATTTTTTAAGCCGAAAGGCATGACACGATATGCAAAAGTACCCCACGGGGTAGTGAATGCAGTTTTATATTGATCGACTGGGTGGATTTGAATTTGATTATAGCCAGAGAATCCATCCATAAAGGAGAGAGCCTCATGGCCGACGCAGTCATCGATAATTTGATCGATGAAAGGCATTGGAAAGTTGTCCTTGGGACAAGCGTGATTGAGATCGCGAAAGTCTGTGAAAATGCGGAGAGTGCCTATTTTTTGTTGACGGGTACAGGGTTGGAAACCCATGAGGTATAGGCGATGGGGTAAATGAACCCGGCAATGTGTAACTTGTCAATTTTGGCTTTGATAGCCGCGACTTTGGATGGGTGTAGCGGTTGTTGTTTTTGGCGAACTGGTGTGATGTCTGGCTAGGTGTCGATGTGATGTTCGACAATAGAGGGATCAAGGCCAGTCATTTCCGTGTATGACCAGGCGAAAATATCCCGATATTCCTGGAAGAGGGCTTTATATGCGGCGATTTCTTGAGGAGTGCAAGCAGCTCCAATGGTGATTTCTTCGACGATGCCATTTTTAATGGAAATGTCGATTTTAATGGTGGGGGAAATGTTGGCCATATTTCCTTCTTCAAAAGCATCAGGGGCGGGAATGGGATTGTTGAACCAGTCGATAGGCCCTGATGGGATAAAATCTTTGGTTTTGATCGCGTAAATGGGGTTTTGGTGAGGAGGCATGGAGGCTTCCTGTGGAGAGAAGGGTGCGTGATGGTGTAGTGCATCCTAGGGAGATTCTGGGTGATTTAATTCTTCAAGTATTTCTTTGTCGCTTTGGAAGTGACGGGAATACAAGGGGTCGTGAGGAGTGATCTCGGTGACAATAGTCGTGTGGTTTCCCCCTGATGGAGAAGCAAGGGGAACACTGTTAGGAGATGATGAGGGTTCACTCGACATAAACCATATATTGAAGTACTGAGGGGTACCCGTGGTGGTAGGGTGGAGAGTGTCTGTAGGGGGATGGGCGGGAGAGTTGGGGGGGTTGGGGGGTGAATCCTCAGATACGTCATCTAAGAACCATGGAGGTGTTGGGAGTGCCTCAGGTTCGGGAGAAATGACATGAAGAGCCTTTAGTGACGAGGTAATGTCAATTATCGCCTCTGCGGGTTGTTGAAGCAGGGTCAATTGACGTTGCCTGTATTCAAGGATCATAGGACACTGGTATGTAAAATGAGCTAATGAATCACAGAGAGAGCAAGGGCGTCTCATACGTTCATTGACTGAAGTGGTGACATAACGAATGTCAGTGATATTTGCTGAGGAGGACGTAGCAGGGCTGGGGTTGTTCTGGAAGTTCTAGCGTACGGCGGCTAATGTCTGCCGAAAGCACGACAGTGCTGGGCAATGATGGGTATAGTGGCCATACTCTAAACATATAACACAAGCGTATTTCGTCCTCAACCCTTTACTACTGGAAGGGTGGGTGGTAGTGGCTGGACTAGCAGTAGTGGCGGGTGTTGGGGGAGTTTGATTGAGGGGGATCAAATTTCGTAATTCAGGTAGTGATGGACAGTTGTTGGTTTGGTGGCCCTCTTTCTCACATAGTGCGCAAGGTGCTGGGATGCGTGGAGGAAGTGGAGCAGTGGGCTCCTTCTTCTTTCTCCTGCCTCCAACTGTAGCAGGGGGGTTAGTGAGTGGGGGGGGGGTGGTGTGGGTAAGGATGGGAATCATCATGGGGATTCCTTCCTGGGGGGGAAGGGATGGTTGAGGGACCATCTCTGGTGGGTGTAAATACCAAACTGGGATTGCTAACACCATATTAGGTAGTGTGAGCGTTGCGGCTACCTGAAACGCTTCGATATCTGGTGGAGGGTAAAAGAAGGGAATTTGAGTGAGGGGTTGGGGATTTGTCTCCCAAACTGGACTATGTCCTTGGGGAGAGGTGGAATCGTGGATTGGTGGGGTCGACGAGTGTCCAGGAGGTTCTTGAGGGGGGGGTTCTGTGATGAGTGGGATGTTGGGTATGATAGAAGCCTCTATAGGAGGAAGGGTTTCCTCTGTGGGAGTTCCGTTAGAGGATATGACACATACTTGATTAAAAGGATGAAGGAGTGGTGGTGCTCCATGGTACGTCCCTAACAAGGATGGATCTTTAAAAATCCCAGGACCCATCTCGACGAGTGGATATGCGTCTTGTCTTGTGTGGATGAGAGGAAGAATGTTATCGATGTTGGCAGATGGGTTAGTCTCATAATGTGAGACTTGGTCAATGGTAACGATCTTCCCATTGCGAGGGAACATCATTGTCCGAAAGACGGAAGATGCCACTGCCTTCATAGTGTACATGTAGCTACGACCGAACAAGATATTATAATCGAGCAGGGCGTCGATAACTTCGATATTGATGAGAATAGTCTTGCCCCTGAGTTCGACGGGGAAATTTTGGAAGAGCCCTTCAGGAGAGGATGGTCGTCCATCATAAGCTCGTAATGTGATGGCAGAGGGTATGAGTTCCGGGGAACCAAGTTTCTGCCATACTGTTTTGGACATGATGCATGTGGATGCACCTTCATCGATGATGCACCGATGAACTGCGATGTTTCGTATTTTCACTGGTATTTGAAAAGCGATCAAGGCGGGAAGATGAGGTTCTCCGCTGTCAAGATCAAAGGTGATGAGTCGAGTATCTGCAGGGTCGACTGCCCCCAAGGCGGAAAGTAGTGATTTCTGCTGAGTAGGACAAGTCTGTAGGACTTCCAGGACTGACATGGCAGCCATGGATTGCGCTAAGTCATCTACCAAACTATAGTTATGAGCTACTCTAGCCTGTGGGTTGTGGACATTCCTGTGCAATGGGATGCGAGGGATGCGAAGCGGTGGTTTGGCGGAAGGGCGAGGGATCACCAATGGGGGCCCATTGGTGTAGGGGTTGTCTCTGGAGGGATGGGAGGAGACTCAGCGGATGCATGATACTGACGAGTACGTGTTTGCAGAAGGATTTCTTCCTCACTTGTGAGGAGAATTGTACGATCTGTTGGATTGTTGGGGTTGAGGTATTGTCCCCCCTGAGGTGGGGGATTCTATGTGTCCTACTGGGTATTTATCACACCTTGATGTGGAATAGGATTTTGCAGCACGACGGGAGGGGGTTGTTGCACGTATTGTTGGGGTGCCTACTGAGGTGCAGGCGGAGCGGGAGAATGGGGAAGACTACCCTAGTCTTTCAACCATTTGAAATCCACGATCTGGGGGCAATGATGAGTGTAATGGCTAAACTCACCACAAAGGGCACAAGGGAAGATGGTTTTAACATTATTTCTCCCTTGGCATTTATTATTATTATTTCCCCCTTGGGGGTTTTGGTTCCCTTGGTTCTGGTTGCCCCCAGTGGGTTGGTGTTGTGGGGGTTGATTCCCGCCTTGACCTGGGTTGTTGTTATTCCTGTTCCATCCTTTCTTCTTGGCATTTTTTGATGGATGAGTTGGATTGGCTGTATTCAGCTGTTCAAAATTTTGGTATTGTTGAACGGCAGAGGGTTGAACAAAATTCACCCCCGCGTGAGGATGTGGGGGAGCCATGGGTTGTGGAGGACCAGGAAATGGGAAGTATGGATTCTGTGGTGGTACCGATCCGTAAGGTAAATAGGGAGGCGTAGTGCTTTCGCTAGTACTATAGGCTGAGGTAGAGGGGGTACCAAAGTTTGTTGGAATAGGTGGATGTATGGGGGGTGCCGACGGTGGTCCACTGATGGGTGGAGGTATAGTAACAAGATATGGCTGTTGATAAGGGGGTGGGGGATAATAAGAAGTGCCCCCGTATGCTAGTGGGTATTGAGGTGTGCCATACATCATTGGTGGTTGGGGTTGTGGACCGTGGTGTGTGGTGGCACCGATCAGTCCGTCTGTTGAGTGAGACATTCCAGGTTTGTCTTGGCCAAATGGCACAGGTTTTGGAAGATCAGGAAGTACCGTGTATAAGTACCCTGACTGTGCATAGATGAGGTCATATAGTTGGGCCTTACTGATGGCTTCCTCTTCAGATTGAGGGAAGGTGGAAGCTACATCCTTACCAAGGAGAGAGACAAGTGATCTAAGAAACCAGTCGAGACACTGTTGTTTGGTGGTTTTTGCTTTGCACAAACTATGTCACCAATGCCACTCGTGAATGTGATCAGCGATGTGTGTGGCTGAGGTTTGTTTGAAATTAGAAAGTAGTTCTAGACCATTGTCGTGGTGGATGGGTAATTGGAAGAAGGTCAAGAATGCTTTGGCCAATGACTCAAAAGTTGCGTGGGACCCCGATTTTTCTTCAACATACCATTTGGCCGATGGGCCAGTGAGTGTGCGTTGAAATAATCGTAGTCTGATGGAATCATCCATAATGCTATTGGAAGAGCACCATAGGTGAAAGGTCATGACATGGTTGGCAGGGTCATCTCTTGCCTTTCCTTCAAATTTTGGAATGTCTGAAGGTAGTTTGGTTGGCATTGCAGGCCATGTGGGATCATGCAATATAGGATCATTGGTGAGTTTGGTGAGATCCGGTATGTTGAGAGAGGCCAAGTATGGCATCTGCAGTGGGGGGGGAGGATTAGCTCTGGCCATAGTGTGTTGTGAACCTGACCCTTGATGGGTGCTAGGTGGGTTGGTGCTCCCTCCTTAAGAGGAAGTGGGTCCCCTGCTTCCGTGTAAAGGAGAGCGAGTGGATGGATGACCTTGGGAAGTTGACCCAAGTAATGTAGAACCAAGCAAAGCTGATCCTAAAAGAGTAGCACTCACAGGAGTGTGTGAAGGAGGTGTCGATGAGTGGGCACGACCAGTTACTCCCCCTAAGATAGGAGGGAGGTTTAGCAAGCATCGTGAACGACGGGGGTTCTGTGGTTCCCCTATGATGTCAGACTAGCTGTGTGAATGTGGGAAAAAAGTGGTGAGAATAATATAGAAACAAGAGCCTTTGCGTTGAATGTTTACACAATATATATATCCAAATCAAACTGTAATCAGATGTGCATCATACATAAAATGAGATAGAAGCATATATGTGGGTAAGTGGGTTTTTTTCGCGTGGGGGAATCAAAAGAAAGCAAATGCTCATGTCCTAGAAGACGTAACGTCCTTCCTCTCAAATAGCATTGGACCTTCCAATAGTACTCAACAGTGGGATCTGAAGTCACTGGAAGAGAAACTAGTGAAGGATGAAATAATTGGTTATAATGAGGGGTAAAGGGGGCATATCTCGAAAGAGCTGGCGATATTTCCCAATAGCCACACAAAATCCAATCAAGGTGCAATTGCAGCCCACAATT
>ML777112.1:492231-505576 GCA_009831015.1 Picea engelmannii
AGTGAAAGTGTGCCAATTTTTAGTGAATTAGATGTCACCTTGCTGCATGTGGACTTCGCTTGGTCCTTACAAGTGTTTGATTACCTAATTAACTAAGTGCCTTTGGTACAACCTTGCGTAATTCAAAAGTCCCTAGGAAGCTAACATGTGGACATGTGGGTCCGTTACTATCCTTTAACTCCCTATTGTGATGTAATCTAAGAAAATCTTTGAAACTATCATAGATTGAACATGTGGGCATGTATGGGCCCGTTACGAACCTTTAAACTTCCCTAGTGTTCTGATCTAAGAAAGAAAAAATTCAAATACTATCCTATCTTTGTAGCATGTGGGCATGTATGGGCCCGTTACAATATTAAGATGTGTTTGAAAAAGAAAACTAAGAGGAGTCCCAAGAAGGGCTGTTGTCCTCTCCTAAAGGTTTTAATGTTTGTTTAAGGGAGATGAAATCGTTTCACAATCTTTTTCTGATTCTCAAGATCGCTTGGAGGCGCAAGAGAAGAGCATACTAAGTGATTGTTACTCAACTTCTAGTCCCAATGTAAGTTAAATGTGATTAAAAATGATTTCCAACTTATATTATAAGTCAAAACAAGCCATCCATGTGGCAAAAAGCAAAGAAGGGAAATTGATCTTATCCTCCTAAGTGCCTATGTGTGTTTGACTAACCCCTTTATATGATGAGGGGACTAAGTGTGGTGCAGCTTTAAAACATGCTTGAAATCATTTTTAAGAAGGTAAATGGTCTTCCCCACATCTCAACAACTTTACAATGTGAAATTTTGCACAGATGCGCGGGTCCTAGTGAAGACAGAGGCGCACAGAGTGCATGCGCGCGAGCAGAGACAAGATGAAAAGCACACGTGTGTAGAACAGAACCGTGAGTCAAGCGCATGGGTGCACAATGCGCGTCTGTGGGCTGAAAAACCCGCGCATATGTGGTGCACGATTGAGAACGAAAAATCCGAATGGATTTCTCTCAATTCAACTTGGAATTGGCTGGTTGGAAGGTCGGCTTAGGCCGGTTAGTGCACCTGCAAGTTAAACAAACTAAAAGAAGAGAAAAATAAACCCAAATGAGGTAGGAAATTGATACCTTTCCCTAGTGGAGTCGCCAATCTGTTGCGCCTCTTTCGTCACCTTGGTGAGAAAATAAGAGGTGCTTTCAAGCTCAGTTGGGTTTGCTGAGCAGGACAGCTGTAGAGAAAAGAGTTAGGGAAAGAAAACAGAAACTATAATTAAGAATTAAACTAATAGATGCAATAAAAACTAAAATCATGAGCATAGGGACATAGAAACAAAAAGAACCAAAAGACCCATGTCACCAATGTTTGAGGATGATCTATTGATGAAAACAAAGTACCAAGAAGAAAGGGGACTATGAATCCCTTCTTCCTCCAAGGGAAGGCTCTTGGACCCTCACTAGCTAGCTCTTCTTACAACAAAAGAAAATGAAAATGGTGATGAAAGAACTCTTTACAAATCCACTCAATGGTGAGGTGGATTGTCCAATGTAATGGTGCCAATGTGCTCTTGTCAAGGATGGAGTCCTCAAAACAATATAGGCAGCATAACATTACTTTGAATTCCTTGAGAAAATGAGGTGCATTCATGGCTTTTTATAGCATTGCTTTGGGTTATTGTTTAACTGCTTTGTAGTGTGAAAAGAGGCCATTTAGGGCATTATTAGGTCTTTGACCAGCCCACCAGTCGGATCCAGCCTAGATTTGAGGGTCAAATCGGCTTGGGAGCTGGACCATAAGTGGTTGGGAGGCCGACCACTTCCATAAATGCGCTGTTTAGCAGGTGCACGTCTTTTTGCGCTAACAGTCGCGCATCGTGCGCCTGTGCGCAATTTCTACGTTCCTGTTCCGCGCATGCGCGCGCGCGCCCAATGTCTGCAAAGCGCTCTTCAATTTTTCACTACTTTGTATAGTTTTTGACCTTTTTTGAATGCTGTGATATTAATTCAGGACCATGAATGACTTCATCACTGTTTGACGATGCTGAGTTCTTGTAACCATGTGCGGACGAAATTTCAGTGACAACACTAGGGTTTTCCCTATGTTTATTAGTCATTATCCAATCTCCTACATTTTAGGGAGAATATTCTTTTTCCTACATTCTAGGGGAATATTCTCTTCAATTCACACTTCAGTTGGAATAGTTGAGTGGAGTCTTGATGCCGCATTGGTTCCATCACCATGCAACATTGGGATCATCACTGCTAATGCACATTGTCCTTGAGATTATCACCAGAGTGGTGCATTACTGATTCTTCAGTTAGTTAACAGAGGACAGGGAGGATAGTTGACTTAGACTAGGTGGCAGTTAACTCCCGTGACTGTCGATGTGTGTCCAAATCACTCTAGACCACCACTATGGCGCATTAGCTCATGCATTTTGATGCGTTAGCTGAGCTATGAAACACATATCTATTGTATTGTATCATTCTTTCATACAATTAATACAATTCTTTGATTCTCTCTCTTGTTTCTGTCTTTTCTCATATTTCTGCAAACTGTGTATGTCTTGTGCTATCTAGATTTTATCTGTGCAGGTTAATCCACATTAACAAAAATAATAATTTTAATATTCAACTACTTTCTTTCAATAAAAAAAACAATCGACATTTAAAAAGAAGACTTGGCCCTGTCAAGTAGGGATTATACTTTATTGTTCGAAGTCAAATTACTTTGACTTCTATTATTTTGCTTACTTTTTAAGTTTGTATTTAATGTTTTGTAACAAAATATTATTAATTTAAATATTTTAAAAATAAATAATTTATTTATTTATTAATTTTATTTTTTATTGAGAAAAATTGATGGATGTGATTATTTTTCCTCAATCTCTTCATGATACTCCTATGTTTAGAAATAACTTTCAACAAAAAAATTAAAGTTATTTATTTATTATATTATTGGATGTCTAAATGTTGATGGACAAAATCACTGAATGCAATATTTATAGCTTCTCCTTCACAAACCTTGAGATTAGTTTAATTTGTTGGACCATCTAACTTATTATCAATGGGGAGGTCACAGGTTTCAATCTGGTCAAATCCTTTAAGATTATGAACCACTCTCATAGTTTGGTAGTTTTGTAATTGACACTAACGTCCACTTGGATATTCTATTAAAGAGGGAGGGATTCACATAATTTGTCTTCAAAAAACCTTTTACTTCTTTATCTCCACATTTAACTTAAAGATTTGAAACCACTACCTCAAAGTTTGAAAATAATTTTTCAGATGTAAATCAACATTAATAAAATACAAATATGAAACAATAAAATACTATACTAAATGAAATACACATTTCGATATTGTTGTACTATGTCAAATAAAATTAAACACATCGTTATCTTTGGATTTTTTCTATGTTTAAATGTTTACCTCTGGTTTTCCATGTCTATGCCTAAGAAAAAGCAACATGCAATGATGATCCATTCTAAAATTCCCATGGCACGTATCCATGGGTAGTGAAGCAAACAAATGCTCCAATGCATATGAAACCCTCATAATACATATCCATGGTAAGTAAGGCAAACCAATGCTCCAATGCATTGTAAAAAAGCTAAAGTGAACCAATCAAATCCTTGTCCAAGGGATAACCTAAACTTAGTGAGCTATCCTCATCCAAGGGATAACCTAAACTTAGTGAGCTATCCTCATTCAACGGATAACCTAAACTTAGTGAGCTAATTATTAGATGACAAAGAGGTATTTTGTAAATGAAATAATGATACTTAAGGTAGATTGTGCTCCTATAATTAGACTATAGCTTCTAAAAGAGTCTTATTGTGTGGTTGCTGGAAAGACCACATGTGCGCACAAGTTCTACACGACACACATGTCATGAATTTTGTACCGTACAACACCAAGATTCAATGCATGTGCCAACCAAGTTTCTACTGCATGCACCAACTAGTTTTTCACAACACGCAAGGACTTGTAAAATCACATGCCTTTCAAATCCTTGAAGATCAACATAATGATTGTAACTATTTTTGTAACCAACCGATTGGTCAATGTTGTTAGTGACTTGACAAGTTTGTTATGATTTCCATGCTCTTGCAAAGATATAAAGAAGGCATGTGAACATGTAAGAGTTGTTGTTGGTTGATTGTAAATTGTTGGTTCATTTGAGGTTCATTGTAATTATAGAGCTGATAATGGAGTATGACAAAGAAAGAGGATCGAGATTTGAATCTCTAATCTTAGATTTTAAGTTTAATGGGTCTCTGCACATGCTACTACCCTCCATGTAGCTAAATGTTTCACTGTGATTAATGAAAGAAGGCATGAGGCCCAAGTTGATCCTTTCTATCATGTATTTTGTTATGAACATATGCTATTACAGATGTTAGACTATGTGTTATTTATATGAATGTTGAGATGAATGAGTAGTATCTAATGCATAGCTCTTAGTTAAGTGTTTCATGTCTCTGTTGTTCTGTCATGCTATGCAGAAACATTAGGTCTTAGTGATTCTCATGCGCGTCTAAGGTGAGACCTTATTTAGTCCTTGAATATTCAATATGCCGATGTGAATGGGGTATTTGTCGGTAAATCCTTTTGAACCCTTGGTCTGAAACCTTGAGACAACAATTGGTTCCATTGTCAGGACCTGAAAATTTTTGTGCTACATGATGGAGTAAGGACATGATGCGGAAACCATTCAGGAAGGAGATAGAAGAATGGATCTCTGAGAAGGAGGAAACAATATGCAGATCAACCTAGAACGATGGAAACAAAGGTACATATGTTCAGATCTACATGAATTTTTCTTTGTTGACCTTCCTTATTTATTGCATGAATGGATAAAGAGACAAACATGGATTAACTTTGTGTGGAAATCCCATGAACTATTGGTTTGGGACCAAGAAGCGATAAATCAATTGAAATCTATGGACAACAAGTGGGCTACAACCATTGATTTCTGGTTTGTGAAAGAAGGATATATCATCGAGTTTGTTATCGAATGCAGTGAATCTTTCAGTAGTGATGAAAGAAAGTTTGCAATCGGTCTTAGAAGAAGGTTGTTAGAAGAAGTCTCTCTATGGATCAAAATGTTATTCATGGAGAAGGGTTTGAATTGCATGGAGCTCACTGGGGGGTGTGATGAAAAGATGGGGGAAGAAGATGAGATAAGGTGAAGAGAGAATGGATCCATAAGAGCAAAGAAGAAAAATATTTAAGCGCTATGTAAGAAGAGGCAAGTTGAGGAAGGAAGTAAAACATAAAAACAAATAAGGGAGAGCAAGGGATGACAAACAAGTAGTAAGATATAATATGAAGAGAAGATACGTGACAAACAAGTAGCAAGATATAATATGAAGAGAAGATAAATTGCACCAAAAGGGTGCGTAGGAGAAGGATTTGTGCTAAAGAGAAGTGCAAAAGAAGATAGGTTGTCAAAGAAACATGACATAGAGAAAGAGGTATCAAGAGAGGATTCTGGAGAAGGTAGTAGCAAAGTTGTAGAGAACGAGGTCAAATCCCCTTGGATACTGAGAGATAGAGTTGAATCAGAGGAAGATGAGACACAAAGTAGTAATGAAAATAACACAAAATATTTTGATGAAGGTACACTCCAAGAAAGTGAAGAGATCTTGGCTGTCGAAAGGAGGCTCAGACAACTCAAGATAGGAATCTCTTTTGGATCCATCATCGAAAAAGACAAGATAGCATGGAGGAAATCCCTCATTGAACCACCCTCTCGCACATTTTTAACCAAGAAGATAGAACCAAAGAAGAAAGTGCAGAGGTGAGAGAAGTAGAAGAAGAAAGTGCAGAGGTGAGAGAAGTAGAAGAAGAAAGTTTAGAAACAAGAGAGGTAGAAGAAGAAAGTTTAGAAACAAGAGAGGTAGAAGAAGAAAGTTTAGAAACAAGAGACGTAGAAGAAACAAGTGGAGTAGAGACCGAAGTAAGCAACAATTCACAAGATTTTTTAGTAACAATGGTAACTAGTAGCTGTCATTTAGGAAGATCAAGTTCCAATTCAAATATGGCCAGTCATGATTTGACCCTTAGGATTCCCACATTTCATGGGACGAGAATAGATGATGTAGAAAAACATTGGTTCACTTGTGAAGCAATATGCTCTATGAAGCGAGTCACAGACGAGGCATATAAGATCACACAGTTGGAGAACATTTTCAGAGATCGAGCTCTGACATGGTACATGAAGTATAAAGTTACTATGTCGATAGGACATGCAAGGTCCCTCATAGAGATAAAGATATATCTTTTTAGAGAATTCCAGAAACCCAAGTTAGAGTAACAATGTATAACCAAGATTAAGGAAATTAAACAACAAGTTGGAGAAACCATGTGGGACTATGACCAATGGTTCAAGATCCTCTTGGATAAACTCACTTTTCAGATCCAAGACATCCAATATGAAAAATGGTTTATTGTTGGACTCATCCCTCACATTCAGGACTCGCTCACAGAACAACAAGTGATGACTTAATTGGAAGCCATGGAGATTGCAAGGTGTTTGGAGTCTATGTCAGGAGATGGAAAGACATCAATAAGATTGATGTAGGAGCAATTCCAACTTGCAAACCCCACCATGTAGTTGCAAGCCATGGAAAAAGTGAAAGTGGGGCGTGAGAATGTATGTTTCACCTGTGTTGCATAGAGGGTCACCATTGGAATGAGTGTCCTGCACTAGGAAATTACACAATGACTACCGAACCCATTTTTGGCTCGACCACAAACCAAGTGGTGTGAGATTTGTATACAATGGGGTCATGTACCTCCCCATTTCCCAACATTATAGAAGTATTAGAAGACAACACATAGTCCATTTTGTGAGATTTGGAAATCTATGGGGCACGATGTGAACAACTATCGATCGCGAAATTGATGAAGGAGCATACTGCAAATGCTTACCGAGTCCAAGAGGAGAATACGAGTGGAGACCGTGGAGGATTTGACAGAGGATTATTCCAGGGAGGCCAGAGAGGAGGATATGGAAGAGGAAGAGGTAGATTATATGGCAGGGGAGGATGCAGACAACCCACCTATTTTAATTGTGGAGAGACATGCCACTTGGCACAACTTTGTATCAAGCCCAGAGTTGTTGGAAAAATGGGAAGAAAAAAAGTGGTGCTATAACATGGTGAATGTTGAGATATGTGAAGAAAAAAATCCAAAATAAGTTGATGCACAAGTGGTAACCTGAGGAGGTATCTGCACAAGGACTAACCTACTGAAAGGAGAGTGCTTAGGAGAACAATTAGAAGGAAATATCAGGAAAGCAACACAGGAACTTCCTAAATTTGACATTGCGCAACAAAAAAAATTCCTCCACGACACAAAAAAGGTGATGGATAAGATACCTTTACACAAGGACTTGCGATGTATGGCCAAGATACCTGCACATAAAGATTTGTGTTTCACAATGCGTGAAGAAACACAACACGATACTTACCCTGAGACTAACTCTGACGACTAGGTAAGTGAATTCTTGTGATGTTGTCTTAAGATATTGGGTGATCCCATCATTACTAAGAAATTGAACCACATGTCAACAAGAGGCATGGGGGAAGGTGAGGACAAAACTCTTGTTTATTCCCCACTACCAGAGAGGGATGTGTGCCATGTCAACGAGAAGAAGCGCACGGGAAGGGAGTTCAAAATGACAATTGAATTAGGAAAATATGAGATGGAAGGGATAATGTTGGACCTAGGGTATGATGTGAACATTTTCTGAAGAAATTATAGGAATTTATGGGAAAACCAAAGCTAGTGTGGTCTCCCCTAGTGAATCAATATAGGATCTATCCTTTTGGAATACTAGAGAAGGTTGAGGTTAACATTGATGGGGTAAAAACAAAAGTAGATTTTGAAGTAATCGAGATTATGGATGATTCATACCCCTACCCAACTCTTCTTGGAATTGATGGGGCATTTGATAACAAAGTCGTGCTAAATATGAAACAAAGGAAAACATCCTTTGAGATAGACACTATGTGCCTCATTTCTCCATTGGATCTAACCGAGGGTGACATATATAATGAACCAATAAATGACGATACACAAAGCTTGATCATTAAGAATATATACAACATCACAGGGCTCAAGGAGGACTATGTAAACCCAACAATCGATGGTGAGATGAGATGGAGGAGTGTTTTCTCATATGACATGGATTTAAAGGATGCAATGGCACGATGTCAGAATAAGCTATATGAAATGTCAACCAAAAGGCGTGCATGAATCACCAAAGCAGTGTGCTAGGTTGGAACATAGTTGCGTGACATACTGAGGTTTGATGGGAGAGGCCCGGTAGATGCATTTATAACACAAATGGAAGATGGTGTGCCTAAGGCCCAAAGGATTTAGGCTATGGATGGAGTAGTGAAGGGAACACCCGCACATGGGTGGGTGACACACTCTGCATACTTACAAGACTAGGCGTAGGTGGTAGAGTGCATCAAAGCAAGGTTCCATCCCCTGACCAAATTTAAATTGGTAAGTAGGAACAACGAGAAAGATGATCCACATGAAAACATTTGGTTCTGTGGGCAACGCTAGAAAACTAAGCAAATCCCTCAAACACAATGGGCCCATAGATTTGTTCACACTATGGATATAGTCCCGAAAAGATGGTACATTTAGGAGACATACTAAAGATTGGGAAAGAGTAAGTAATCAATTATGCACAATGTTTAAGTATACATTGAAGGTCCCAATATAGAGAGGTATGTTATTGAAGATCAATACTTTCATATTCAGTCAACAACCCAAAGACTTCGCGTAGAAGGTAGTTTGTACCTATCACAAGCCAATGGTGAAGCTAAATCAACCAATGTATTGTTGGAAGGTAGATAGTAATGACATGCAAGAAGAGGACCCTCGGAGGTTGCATATCAATGGAACCAAGAGTGAGCACGTAATTCAAGGAAACACCTCCAGTAACACTGTGTTGGACTATACATAACCGTTAAAGTTGAAGAAACATGATATAGGCACAAAAGAGGCGTTGAATGATGATAATTGGTCATTAATGAGATCGTGAAATAGTGACGCAAGTGGTGGACTTGCTGAAAGAATATGAGGACCTATTTCCAAGAAGTTTTTTTGAGATGAAGGGGATCGCAGGGTCCCTAGGAGAGATGAAAATCCAGTTGAAATCATATGATAAACCAGTCAAAAAATGACCATATTAGTTGAATCTGAAGTATAAAGAAATGGTGCACAAGGAGTTGGATTGCATGCTAGACATAGGGATCATTGTCCCAGTGGAAGAATCTGATTGGATTAGCACAATGGTAGTGCAACAAAAGGAGACAGGTCATCTATGGATTTGTGTAGACTTACAAAGCTTTAATGCAACCTACATATATGATCCCTTTCTTATTTACATACAAAGTGGTGGAGAACGTTAGTGGGCACAAAGCTTATCCATTCACGAATGGATTTTTAGGTTAACACCAGGTGCAGATCATGGAAGAAGACAGAGCCAAGACAACATTTGCAATAGAATGGGGATCATTTGCATACACCATGATACCATTTGGTCTGAAGAATGCACCTGCGGTGGTCTCCAAGATTGTTTTTCCAACTTTTAAAGAGTTAAGGCATACATTTATGGAAGTATACTTAGATGATTGGACTGTGTTCAACTTGCTCAAAGAACATATGAAAGTATTATGGTTGATGCTGGACATATGCAAGCAGTTATAGATCTCTTTAAACCTGAAAAAGTGCATCTTATGTACACCATTTGGGACTCTATTGGGACATGTTGTCTGCAAGGAAGGCATGCTAGTTGATTAAGCAAAGATTCTAGTGATTTTGGAATGTTAGCCCCAACCTCGGTAAGAGTTGTGTGCAACCTTGGGACATACATGATACTATAGATGGTTCATACAAAGTTATGCAAAGGTTACATAGCCATTAGAAAAGATATTGTGCAAGGATACCAAGTATGTCTAGACACAAGAATTCCAGGAGGCGTTAGACATAGTAAATGAGAGATTAATGACTGCGCCAATCTTGATATTCCTAGATTGGAATAATATCTTCCATGTACATGTGGATGCATCTTCCATTGCAATTAGTATAGTGCTTGCACAACCAAGAAAGGATAAGATTGATCATCCAGTCTACTTTGCCAGTAGAAAGTTGTTCAATTCCGAAAATAATTATATGAACATGGAGTGCGAAGGCCTAACAATGGTCTATGCTTTGTATAAATTCAGACACTACCTACTTGACACTCCCTTCAATATTTTCAACGATCATACAACACTTAAATACTCGTGGAACAAGCTAGTTTTGGGAGGGTGGATATGTCAATGGTTTCTACTCTTCCAAGAGTTCAAGTTTGAAGTAATGGTCAAACCTAGCAAGCACAATGTGGTTCCTAATCATCTCTTAAGCATACAGTCAAGGGAAGTTAGAGGTAGTCTGGATGATGAGTTACCGAACACATAACTTGTAGAGATTGCGACATACCTTACAACATGAAAGGCATAAGAAGAGTACACACAGGAACAACTCCAACAACTGGTAACTTGAAGTGCCAATTACTATTTGATTGTAGGGAAATTATACAAACTCGGCGCCAATGGGATCCTACGCAGATGTGTGTTGGAGCATGAGTGTGACATGGTGATCTATGAGATGCACAAGGAATTGATGGGGGACATAACACAAGGAAGGTAGATGCACAAAAAGTGTTGTGTGCGGGATCATAATGGGCATCATTATTTGAAGAATTGAAGGATTATTATAAAATTTGCAATTTTTTCCAATGGATTGGGAAGACATCAAGGAGAGATGAACTTCCCCTCTTTCCTATCACCATGCTAGAGCCATTAGAGAAGTGGGAAATTGAATTTGTAGCACTGATCAAGCCCCGAACATGCAGAATTGGTTTGTGGTATATTATCACCACGACAAAATACTTGACCCATTGGGCAAATTTCGCGTTGGTAAAGGATTGTACAACAAAAATGGCTGCATGATTTATTTTTGAGAATATTATCACCAGGTTTGTACGTCCGAAGGTACTGATGAGTGATCAAGGTGTGCACTTCTTGAATGACACCATATGTGCGCTAACTTGGGAGTTCATGATCCATCATTAGAACAACACACCATATCATCCATAGGCCAATGGTACTATCGAAGCATTCAACAAGATATTGGAGCATGCACTAACCAAGGTATACAATGTGCAATGTGATGATTGGAATCAGTGTATTACAACAATTTTGAGGGCATATAGAAACTACTTCAAAGAGATTGACTAAACACATGCCATTTAGATTAGTCTATGGAAAGGAAGCAATGATGCCATTAGAATTTGTGGTACCCAATCTCAGAATCGCAGTTGCAACATAGATGTTGGATAACCAATCATTGTAAAAATGGTTGGATAAGTTATTGGATTTGGAAGAGGACCAAATTATTGTAGGACACAACTAGATGGTGAAGAAACAAAGATAGAAGGCCTGGCATGGTCGTAACATTCCGAGCAAGACTCTACAACCAGGATCTTTGGTATTATTGTATGACAATAAGTTCCTGAAGCACCCAGGTAAGCTATGCATGCGCTAGTTAGGACCCTTTAGACTGGAGTACATCAATGAGGCCAGTGTAGAAAAGTTCACGACGCTTCGGGGTCAGCCCCTTAAAGGATTGATCAATGGTATTCAACTACAAGCATATTACGACCTGTATGGGTTGGATGTGCCATGAATTGATGATGTTTCAGTGTTAGCATAGAGAAAGAGTTAGGTAGGTAGGTGTAAAGGCAATTAGAAGTACATAATGATTAGTAGGAAATGAAAAATATAGGTAATATGCAGACAAGACAGGTTGTACCCATGCAAATTTAGAAGATTCAATAAAATTTAATGGTTAATTTCCAAAGTAAATGCTAAAGGATAGGACATCTAGATCCCACAAGTGGACGACATGACACATAAGCTCCTAAAGCGGCATAGAGACAGGTATTTAGGCCAGGATGGGTCATGAAGGCATGAAGAACCAAATATATATATGGCCACACTTCCCAAAGGATGCATTAACAATTATTGTAGTATAATGGTACAATATGGTTAGTGCCATGATAGATTAGGATGCCATGGGGAATGGAAACAATCATAACAATAGTTACAACTGGAGAACAATAAATACGACGGGCCTGAAATCATATGCACAACTGGGTAAGTAGCAACATGGGAGAAATGACCCTCGTGACTATTTATGCTTATCATTTCCTCTATACCAGTCAGTGTTGTCAAGTATTAGATCGCAAAGTCCAGATATCTTAGAGAGTAGGGTGCAGTTCGAGCTCTGCAAGAGAGTCGAACTCAGTTCCTACCTACCTTCGGGTTCGACTGTAGCCCACAGGTGGTCCAATGAAATAGCAAGGATAAGAATATATGATCTAGTAGTACCAAAGATTAAGCTTTTTATCCACAATTCCGAGGGATAACTAAGGAGATGATGTCTCGAGGCCCTCAGGTTGCAGACATGGAGTATCGAGATACAAGCTGACCAACAATGTCCACTTGCACAAACAGAGACCCACTTCACCACCACAGTTTCATGTTCATCATGAGGGTATCCAACACACCAGCTAGCCTCCATAAGGCATTGGGTCTTGCTCTACGAGGTACAAGCCAGGTATTATGGTGAGTGTCATTTCAATACTTGAGGCATTTGAGTTTGTTGCATTTTAAACTGCTTTTGATTATGTAACATCAAATTGAAATTATTCTCTTTGCCTTGTTTCACCTTGGTGCTTGACATTACACCCTAGTAAGTGGGTCACCCTCAGGGATATGTTTTCTACTTGGAGGTCCTCTTGACAAGTCATCATGCCATTCCCAACCATACTTGTCACTTTCCACACTTCATCCCCTCATCTCCTTACCTTTTAGTATTTTTCAGGTGTACTGACCCAAGAAGGGATTGCCCCTCATTTCATGGGAAGAGGGGGCTGAAGGCCCAGAGGCTTGTAGCTGGAAAAAGATAAAATTCAATCACGAACCTTCTATATGATTTCCCAGGGATCCCGAGGACAATGAAATGTCTCTCACAAGAAACTCATGGGACCTATGAAAAATAACTAATACAAAATGCCAACCAAGTTGGAGCATGTATGGGCACTATTTTTCATGTTTAGGTAGAAGCCCCACTGTTAAGAACCAAATATCAATATAGCATAGAAAAAACTCAGAATAAGTACTCAACGCCTTGAAAAAGAGAGAAACTTAGATAATAAGCCTCTTTGAGGGGGCAGCCTCCTTATGCCCACATAAATGTACAATTACAAGTTGACTCAAAATGAAAATGTCTCCTTGGTATATA
>ML777112.1:508982-565833 GCA_009831015.1 Picea engelmannii
TACACGATATCGTGGGAGTCAACTCTTCAGACGAAATTGATTCTACGTTTTCATCTTGAGATGGTTCTTGTTCATGTTCTTGTTCTTCTTCCTCTTCACAATCTATGTAGAATAATTTCTTCTCACCACACTTATGTCCCTTATTGTACTTGCTGTCACAATTAAAGCATAAACCTTTTGATTTTCTTTCCTCCAATTGTTGAGGTGTTTTAGAAGAAGGAGCATTATTCTCTCTATAGATGTTAGGATTGGTCCTTCTAGTAGCCATAGCCATATTTTTATTTTCAACATTTCTTGCCACCCTAAATGCATTCTCCAATGATTTGGGTTCCCAAAGATGAACCTCATGTTGAATGTTATCTCTTAAAGTTCTTATGAATACATCAATCAAGTGCTCATCTGGAATATCTGTTACCTTTATATTCAATCTTTGGAAGTTCTCAATGTGATCTGTAACTGAACCCTTTTGCTTGAGATTTATCAATTGTCTAAAGAAGGTATTGCTCCTTGTATCCTCATAGTGTGCTATCATTTCTTTCATGAAAATTGTCCAAGTGACGAGTGATTTACGAGAACAAAGCCATATATACCATACAAATTGATTGGGTTCTAAATATAAAGAAGCAATTCATACCTTTTGTGTATGTGAAACATTATGTAGATCAAAGAATTGCTCCATCTGAAGTATCCACGTGATAGGGTCCTTGCCATCAAACTTCCGCATATCGATATTAGGAACGTGGTTGGTCTTCAACCTAAAGGTAGAGTTTCTCCATTCTTGATTCACCTTCCTTGTGTCCTCATCATAAATTTCATGGGATACATTTTCACTTTCAGGTGTCCTCTCTATTACAAAATTTTTCAATCCTTCCATGATATCCTCTTTTAAACCATCCATCTTAGTATTTATTGCCTCCAACTTAGCTTCCATCTCTTGTAGTTCATCTTTTGTTACTGTCTTCTTTTGTAAATCATTTATGTCCCTACGTATTTCTTCACCTTCATCAAGAGTCCAATTAGGATTTTCTGGAGGCTTATTTGGTGTAGAAGTTCCCTTTTTGGGTGGCATGCTGTCCAAGTATCACTTTTGAACCTTGATTTTGAGGTGGTTCTGCTAGACAATATTTCTTCTGCTGTATCTCCAAAGTTTCAGACCTTCTGGGTATGAAACTTTCTTTTTTGTAGTTCTCTGATATTTCTTTTCTACAATGCATGTGCCACAGGTCTGATCAAAATTGGATGTGCCAAGTGGAATTTACGGTAACTTCCCCACAACTTGCTAATTTTTGGCCTTTCCAGGAGATCTCACTTGTATAGCGTGCCTCACACAAAATAAATGATATAAATTCTAAAACTCATACCAGAAATACTACAGTCTGTCCACTATCAAATGAAACCAGTCTCACTCAATTTGGATACTCTAGGAAGAAGTTATGAATGTTTTACCTGGAACACCGTCTTGAGACTAGTCCATAGGACTAGTCAGATACCCTATCTTCCACAGGGTGTATCTACAAATTTAAGATGACCCAGAAGCTAAAATTTTTACCACCGATACCTTACTAATTTTTGTGAATAGCCTCTAGATTTCAGGGTTTGCAACATTACAAAATTTTTTTTATAGCGAAAATTCCTCAATGAATTAGTTCAGGATGATTCCAGAACCCTATCTTGCACAGGCTATATCTCCGAAATTATAAGGCCTCAGAAGCTGAAATTTTAACCCAACGTACCTTGATCCATCTACTAAATATCCTCCAAGAATTTCCTTCTGAAACGTTGTAGAAAAAAAGTTATAGCGAAAATGACAAGGTGTCTCAGATGTAGCAGCGAAACCCCAAGACCTTGAGCTCTGATACCATATGTTAAGAACCAAATATCAATATAGCATAGAAAAACCTTAGAATAAGTACTCAATGCCTTGAAAAAGAGAGAAACTCAGATAATAATCCTCTTCGAGGGGGCAACCTCCTTATTCCCACATAAATGTACAATTACAAGATGATTCAAAATGAAAATGTCTCCTTGGTATATATAGGAGACTAGGAGGTATAATTGCAACTAATGGAATAAAGCCGACATAAATAAAATAACATTAGTAATATAATATGCCCTAATTAAGGGGTAATGAGCCACTATTTAGGGCTTAACACCCACACATTGTTTTCAACTTGGGGAAGCATGATGTGACCAGGGTAGAGACAAGGAAATAATTTTTTTTCATGCTTAGGTAGAAGCCCCACCTTGGCTTCAACCTAGAAGCCTTTTTAAAGAATAAAAGACAATAAATGGGCTTGGAAAAATGTTGCATTGAAAGCAAAGGTGCAACACACCCTCTACAAAGGCACCCATAAATGAGACACTATGATCCCTTGTATGTCATGAACCCCATGCCCAAAAGTCTTGCCCCCATCCATGTCACTTTGTCCACATGAATTAGAGAGGGGTCCACTTGGGAAACACTCTTAAACTTGAGGTACGATTCACCCAATAGGTCGCTTTGTCAACTCTCCCATACTTAAACTTGGAAAATTGCATAGGGTCTTTGGGCACTTGTTTATTTTGATGAGGTGGTTTGGATGTACATGCTTCTATGGCTCTTTTATTGATTTGATTTACTTATCATGATGCATTTGACTTGATATCCTTGGAGGTCATATTCATTGTCTTTGGAAGACCTATTTGGTGGATAGATTTGGAAGAACAAGCCTAGCTTGGGCTTCCTTGGGGCTTGAAGCCCACATGTTGGATACAATGGACCATACAACAGACGATAATGCTAGCATTTGGAGGCCTGAGGAGACTCCATGGAGGACCTAACCCAACCCTTAGCCAACCCAAATATTTGTTCTTAAGGACCAAACGTCACATTCGAGGAGTTTGATGTCACCCTAGGGCTAGGGTTGTGGTGGTGGTGTTGTTGCTGCTTGACACTTGGCACATTTTGATGGGAGAAGGCATGGCTTGGATGAAGAATACTTAGCGCATGAGAGGGAGGCCCTAGAAGGACCAACAAATTCCACTTTCCACTCCAACGACTTGCAAAATGTGTCAAAAAGTCACCCTAGAAGAGGGATGATGCCACATTAGGGCTTCTGTTGTGCATTTTTTAATTTTTAGTTTGAATTTTATAATGTAAAGGGGAAAAGTAAGGGTTGTTATCCCCTTACTTTGTGGTTTATCCTAAAACTAAATGGACAAACAATTTAGTAGGATTTGTATAAATAGAGATAATTTCTATTTCATTATCAACATAACATTTTTTGGAGATGAGACTCCTTGGTTGAAATTGGCACCCTACTTGGGAATTTTTACATATCTCTCTTGTCACTTGCCCTTGTAATGGTTTTGCTTTGGTTATTGGATGGATGGATGATGCACTATCTCTAGTGGAGGTTTATTTCTTGCTCTATGGTGGATTTCCTTGGTTAAAAAGAGGTTTATATTGTTAATGTTGGGACTAGGTAAGGAATCTTTATTGCTATTGCTTCTTCTATTGGTTTCAAGGTTAATTTGCTTAATATTTCTGGGAGTATAAATGCATACAACCCCACTAAGTCCATTATATTTGTCTTGAAATACTTTGTTGCATAAGGAATTCCTAGGAGGATTAAAGGGTTTACACCCTCCTAAGGTTTTTCCTAGTTAGCTTAGCTTGCCTTGGGGAGTAAAAGGGATTAGACCCCCAAGGAAGTAGCTCGACTAGATCTTTAATTTTTGATACTCCACAACCCAATAGATGAAGGCACTAATCTTCTTGCATTGGAGATATAAAATTATTTCATTGAGATATGTGAAAACACGAGATATTGTAATTGTCTAAGTTGAAAACTTTTGCTTATGCGTAAGGCTTGTTTGGCCCACTAGGGCGTCTCACTTATTCAAGTATTTGTTGCTGATGTATTAAATTTAAGATACAACCATTAGGGCTGCAACAAAATTCTCTTTACTTTAATCATAACTCATTTTTCAACCGTCAAAAGTTGCTAATAAACTGCCCCTATAATCTACTAGTTTCAACGCACTTTTTGGGTGGTTTACTTGCTTGTTTTGTGGGTTGAAATATTCTGCTGTAGAAAATCATTGCTACAACCATTTGACTATTACAAATATACTATGAAAACTTTCTTATAACAACCCTCTAATACGACTAAAGTTTGTGCTAAAGTGTTGGGAATTTATCTACATGTTTTGTGCTTCATTTCTCAAACAATCTTTGATGCTTTAAGTGGTTAAATATGCAATCGTTAATTGTTTTTCTTGCCGATATATATTATTTTTTACTACTGCAATTAGGGACAACAAGTTTAACTTGATTGTCCACTTAACTTTGAGCTTGTATATGTGTTCCTTCTTGTGTCTCAGGCATGTACAAACATATTTCGTAGGTACTCAAGCATTTCACAACCATAAGCCATCTTCAAGACTCATTATCAAGCCATATCTCAATTAGTACCTTGGCCTATAGGGGCTTCACTTCCATACTTTCACTTTTCCACTTCATTTCCCCCTAGGGTCACCTAGGACTCCCCCTTGTGTTGGATTTTTCCTTCACAGAAGTGAGGGAGGGTTTATATAAGGTGACAAGGGGTAAGATATCCCACCATTATCACCATCCAGTGGATTGGGTCAGTTTTTTCCCAAACTACAATTTGTGAAAAAACATTTTGGCTCCATTGTCAGGGAGGATTTTGAATCCTCTTTCATGCCCTAACGACACTTTTTCAAGCTACCATCCCAAATCCTTTACCACTAGCTTGCCTGGCGACTCCACTTGAAGTACCTTCCCCTTTCCACCTTTGATGAGCTCTTCTTGAAGCTCATCTAGCGACTCCACCTTCCCAGAACCCCTCTTCCCTTAAGACTTTACCCCTGGGGAGATTCAAGCCTTCTAAGGTTTACCGAAGAAGGCCTCCTCTCAAGTCTCCCATTGTTAAAACAATTTTTCAAGGTACCCTTCCCCTTGCTCCAATGACACACTCTTGGGAAAATGGCCTTTATAAATCCTTGAACATGGCCACCATCCCTAGATATCCCAATACCATGCCAAAAGAGTCTCATAAATGGTTGCCAATGTTTCCAGGAAATAATGTGATCACTACCGACAATCATCTCTATGCCATAGGCCGAGACATGGAAAATGCAGAAGTGGAACATGAGGATGTAGCAATGAAGCTACTATCTTCATCTTTGGCTGAAGATGCTCATAGATGGTTCTGAGGACTTCCTAGTAATCACATAGCATCATATGAAGAATTTGCCAAGTTATTCAAGAACTGATGGATGACAAAGAAAGACAACAAAATTCTTGTAACTTAGTTCAATCAGATACAGAAGAAGGAGAATGAAATAGTAAATGAATTCGACAACAAGTTTGATAGACTATATAGTCAAATTTTGACAGATCTATGTCCTATAGATGCGATTGATCGTCTCCTTTATATGAATTATTTTCATGGGAAATTTCATTTCATCCCGAAGGATAAAAATCCCACAACCTTGGCACATGCCAAGGAGTACAATGCATATATTGAAGAAAATCTCCTTGACTCAAAGGTTGACGCTTTTCAGTATCCTCTTACCAAGACATAAGCAAATACAAAAGCTTCTAGTAGCAGTGCACCAGACCGAATTTCCCTCTTAACTTAGAAGATAAACTAGACGAACACTCATTTTCTTCAGGTTTAGAATCAGATCATGGGACGATTAACCACTGTGGAAAGGAATCAATTTGCCTCCAGATGTTAGTTTGCTAGACAACCTAGAGATGCCACAAGTTGGAAGCCAAGGCCTCAACAAGAGGAAAAATCTCCTGACACGCTCAACCCGACTGGAATGGTCAACACATAAGAGACATCATGGTGTTCTCCATGTCAAGAACCTCACCGAAAGGATGAATGTCCCCAACGAGATGAAGACTTTCTTGATAGTATGAACTTCATGGATATGATCTATAAATTCCAAGAGGAATACGTCACACATGAACAATTTGATGAAGCTAGAATAAAAAGAGCAAGGGAGGGATGACTTTGGGTGTTAAACCAATTGACAGATGAGAAGAGAAAGGAATTGAGGAAGAGGTAATTTTTGACATACACTAGAAGAAATAAGGCTTCAATTCCAACATCACAACCATCCACTCTACCTCATTCTGAAGCAACTACTCCTTCCCCATCTATAGAGAAGGTGGTCCTGCCACTTCCACCTCCATTACATGAGTTTCTTCCAAAACCAAATCCAACAGAAGACAATATTCAGTTGAACATAGATGCTGCAACCATGTTTTGAAAGTTGAATATGATGGTCCCTGTAACAAAGATGTGAAAAATTCCTTCCGTTAGGAGGGAGATATTGAATTTATTACAGGTACCAACCGAGAAGGAGGACCCTCCAATCATATTTAACACCATGTATCTTGATTGAAAAAGGGACAATAACCCTCCCTTCTATTTTTCTTTGGGAATGAACGACCTCCGCATAAACAATTGTATGTTAGATCTGGGGCCTCAACAAATGTCATGTCCTTAAAGGTGATGGAGAAACTTGGATTAAAGACGAACCGACCATATGGGAATGTTTGTGGAATTGATTCTCAAAGGGTCAAGGTTTATGGGCTATGTGAATATGTTGAAGTTTACCCGATTGATTTCCCTCTTAGCAACATCTGTATGAATATAGTAGTGATTGATGTTCCAGATGCTTGGGGAATGCTTATATCAAGAAGTTGGTTCGTTTCTCTTGGAATTTTTCTTAGTATGGATCTCACTCATGTGCATATTCCCATGGGAGATGACACCTTTGATATTTTATATAGTTGAGAGCAGGATGACAAGTATGTGATGGATCCCAACAATCTTGACTACATGAGTGAGTGCGACTTTGATGTACCTCGTCAGATTATTGAGTATGATCCTTGGGATCTTCCTTTTGCGCATGAAGATTTCATAGATACACTACTCCCAAGGACATATGAATACAAGGAGAAGCTTACAAAGTTCCAAGGGAAAGAGCCAGGGTCCATCCAGATATTGAAGAAAGAAAATAAAGAAAGCAAATAACGTGAAAAATCCATTAAAGATGCATTCAACATAGAGCCTCCTTCCTATCCTTACATCGAGAATATACCTTACATCAACTACAATGAAGGAAGTCTTGCGTTTATGTGGGACAAGAGGAATGGAAAGCCTAAATATAACCATAAGGATGACAACATTTGGATTGGCCCTTACATCATCAAGAAGAAGTCCGAGAAAACAAAATTCTACTTGACAACTTTGGACGAGATAAAGATACCATTACTAGTGGGCATATCTCTTCTCCTACCCTACATTCAAGACACTTGACTTCTTTAGGCCCCAGGGCCCAGGTAAGTAGGTAGGTCATCTTGATTTCCTTGCATTTGCATCTTGATTTCTCATGGTATCTTAGCAACATTTCATATTTCATTTTTCTCTAGTTGCATATTACTTTCATCATATTACATGTTTAGTTTAGAAATTTTGGAAAAAATGCAAATTTTTCTTTTCTAGATTAGTTGTTGTTTTTGAGTTTTGGTTTTGATATATATGGACGAAGGGTGATAGAACCACCTTGGATTTTATAGTTTTATGTTTCAAAGTAGGTAGAGGTCCACCGAGAGATGTTGCGGTTCTCATGCACTCTACGACGAGTACATGTCCCCGAGTAGGAGCCATATGTTATCCCCAATTCCTAGGGATAACTGTTAAGTGCCAAATACCTAAATTCAAAATACTACAATAGTACCAAAGATATCTGAATACAATCACCACACAAGATATATGGAACAATATAGAAAACCACCACTTTATTATATCAAACCCTTGAGGTAGGGAAACACCATCCAATGGATCCTATTATGGA
Organism: Picea engelmannii; assembly: GCA_009831015.1. NCBI lineage: Eukaryota > Viridiplantae > Streptophyta > Pinopsida > Pinales > Pinaceae > Picea > Picea engelmannii. Next base: position 516,864 of record ML777112.1, read on the forward strand.
AGGGATCCTCTCCTATTCACTTGCCTCTTCTAGGGGGATTCATCTTAATGAGCTTCAACTCAAAATAAAATACTTCTCTTTATATCCCATTACATTTCTTGAACCCCTTTATATAGTGCTACCATCACCTAAGAACATTTTATAGGAGAAATATTCTAGAAGTAGAACCTTCTAAGAAGTCCTCTTACATTTATTATATCTAACTACCATAGTGGGCCTTATTTAATAATATAGTGGACCTAGTCCACCTTACATTGAATGGCCTCTTCTACCTCTCTAGATATCTAACATTCCAACCTCCTTATGAAAGCATTGTCCTCAATGCTTGTTATGAGGGTGGACAACCATATACCAGGGTCCCATGGATAAGTGTGGATCATAATGTTGAAGAAGAATGGAGAACCAAGGTCCCATGTAGAAAGGAAAGCCACCATGCTAAAGTAGTCCAACTTCCATCGTAAACCCGGGTCCCATGTCCAAGTTCTCATGTGAACTCCTCGTAGAATATTTTGAAACCCAATAACCAACTGAAAATGATGCTCCAAATACTGAGACCTGTCATGTGGATCCAAATAAGAAGATCCATCCACATAGTGGAAAAGGATCATAGCAGAATCTGGAAGGAATAATACCACTGTAAAATATGCAGGATGGACACTGTTAATAATCATTGGATTCTGATTTGTCACATTGATGTTCTCTACAGAAGGTGGATTAGAGTCATCAAATAAAATATGAAAGTGGTTGTTATCCCATAAATGATAACTATCCATATACCAATCATCACAATCGGCCCCAAAATCATACCAGGCACATATTTCTTGATTATATCCATCCCCGATGTCCGCCATAATAAATCTCTCCTACATTCTATCCAATGAATTTTGAATACTACGAAAACTATCATTGAGGTCATCTGCAAGGTCGTGCAATGTGAGACCATCTAATGTGTCATTCAATTGGGCTTTGAATGCTTCAATCATTTGTAGAATTTCTTTGAGTGTTTGAGAGGAAATATCCATTGGAAACACCACATAAAATATACCAAAAGAAATATCTTAAAATAATTTATCCAATGGTATTGATCTGGTCACAATCTAAGCACCCTATGAAAAGTTATGAACTTTGCAGTCCCGTCGCCGTCAAGAAAACCCAAAAAAATAACTGATTTTAAATCAACGATATCTTCACTTACAATGCTCCAATTGGGATGACTTGTTTTTTGAAATTGGGTAAAATTGTGGGAGGAGCTCATATATAGAATTTATTTTTAAAAATTCTGCCTCAAATGCTACAGAAATCAGAACAATCATGCGTCTTTCCGCAGAAAAAAAACCCTGAAAAATTGCAGATTTTAAAATCCAAATAACTTGACTTCCCAGACTCTGTTTCAGACGTTTTTTTTTTAACTTGAGTTTTTTTTCTGAGAGGAACTCATATCTACAACCATTTTTTGAAAATTTTGCACCAAAACCTACATAAATCATCCAGAATGTCGTGACCCTCTTTTTTTTTTTTTTACCGAAAAAATAAATCTGCAAAAAATAAAAATATTTTCCACAGTTCCAGCCAAGGAAAGTGCTCTGATACCACTTGTTAAGTACCAAATAACTGAATTCAAAATACTACAATAATACCAAATATATCTAAATACAATCACCACACAAGATATATGGAACAATATAGAAAACCACCACTTTATTATATCAAACCCTTAAGGTAGAGAAACACCATACAATGGATCCTATTATGGAAGCGATCCTCTCCTATTCACTTGCCTCTTCTAGGGGGATTCCTCCTAATGTGCTTGAGATCCAAATAAAATACTTCTCTTCATATCCCATTACATTTCTTGAACCCCTTTATATAGTGCTACCATCACCTAAGAACATTCTATAGGAGGAATTTTCTAGAAGCAGAACCTTCTAAGAAGTCCTCTTACATTTATTATATATAACTACCCATTTATTATATCTAACTACCATAGTGGGACTTATTTAATAATATAGTGGACCTAGTCCACCTTACATTGAATGGCCTCCACTACCTCTTTAGATACCTAACAATAACTAAGGAGATGATGTCTCGAGGCCCTCAGGTTGCAGACATGGAGTAATGAGAGACAACTTGACTAGCAGTGTCCTCTTGCACATAAAGAGACCCGCTTCACCACCATAGTTCTAGGTTCATCATGAGGGTATCCACCACACCAGATGGCTTCCGGAAGACATTGGGTCTTTCTCCATGAGGTACAAGCCATGTATTATGGTGAGTTTCATTTCAATATTTGAGGAATTTGAGTTTGTTGCATTTTAAATTGCTTTTGATTATGTAACGTCTACTTGGAAATTATGCTCTTTACCTTGTTTCACCTTGGTGGTTGACATTGTTCCCTAGTAAGTGGGTCACCCTTAGGGATAGTTTTTCTATTGGGTGGCCCTCTTGAAAATTCATCATGCCATTCCCGACCATACTTGTCACTTTCCACACTTCATCCCCTCATCTCCTTACCTTTTGGGATTTTCAGATGTACTGACCCAAGAAGGGACTGTCCCTCATTTCATGGGAAGAGGGGGATGAAGATCTAGAGGCTTGTAGCTGGAAAAAGATAAAATCCAATCATGGACCTTCTAGATGCTCTCCCAGGGATCCCAAGGAAAATGAAATGTCTCTCATAAGAAACTAATGGGACCTGTGAAAAATAACTAAGACAAAATGCCAACCAAGTTGGAGTATGTGTGGGCACTGTTTTTCATGCTTAGATAGAAGCCCCATATTGTTTCCAAATTGGGGAAGCATGATGTGACCAGGGTAGAGTTAAGGTGGGCACTATTTTTCATGCTTATGTAGAAGCCCCACCTTGGCTTCAACCTGGAAGCATTTTTAAAGAACAAAAGACAATAAATGTGCTTGGAAAAAGGTTGCATTGAAAATGAAGGTGCACAACACCCTCTACAAAGGCACCCATAAATGAGACACTACGAGCCCTTGTATGTCATGAACGCCATGTCCAAAAGTATTAACCCCATACATGTCACTTTTTACACATGACTTAGAGAGGGGTCCACTTGGAAACACTCCTAAACTTGAGGTATGATTCACCCAATAGGTCGCTTTGTCAACCCTCCCATACTTAAACTTGGAAATTTGCATAGGTTTATTTTGATGAAGTGGTTTTAATGTACATGCTTAGATGACTCTTTTATTGATTTGATTTACTTATCATGATGAATTTGACTTGAGATCCTTGGAGGGCGTATTCATTGTCTTTGCAAGACCTAGTTGGTGGACATATTTGGAAGAACAAACCTAGCTTGGGCTTCCTTGGGGCTTGAATCCTACAGGTTGGATACCATGGCCCATTCACCATATGATGATGCTAGCTTTTGGAATCTTGAGGAGACACCATGGAGGACCTAAACCAACCCTTAGCCAACCCAATTATTTGCTCTTGGGGACAAAACGTCACATTTGAGGAGCTTGACGTCACCCTAGGGCTAGGGTTGTGGTGGTGGTGGTGTTGTTTCTTAACACTTGGCACATTATTATGGGAGAAAGCTTGGATTGGACGAGGAAGACCTAGCGTATGAGAGGGAGGCCCTATAATTCCCAATGACTTTACACTCCAACGAATTGCAAAAAGTGTCAAAAAGTCACCCTAGAAGAGGGATGATGCCACATTAGGGTTTCTATTGTACATTTTTTTTTTAATTTTTAATTTGAATTTTATAATGTAAAGGGGAAAAGTAGGGGTTGTTGTCCCTTTACTTTTTGGTTTACCCTAAAACTAAGTGGACTAACACTTTAGTAGGATTTGCATAAATAGAGATAATTTCTATTTCATTATCAACATAACATTTTTTGGAGAAGAGACTCGGCTGAAATTGACACCCTACTTGGGAATTTTTACATATCTCTCTTGTCACTTGCTCTTGTAATGGTTTTGATTTGGCTATTGGATGGATGGATGATGCACTCTCTCTAGTGCAGGTTTATTTCTTTCTATGTGGTTGATTTCCTTGGTTAAATAGAGGTTTATATTGTTATTGCTTGGACTAGGTAAGGAATCTTTATTGTTATTGCTTCTTTTATTGGTTTCAAGGTTAATTTGCTTAAGATTTTGGGGAGTATAATTGCATACAACCCCACTAAGTCCATTATATTTTTTTTTAAATACTTTGTTGCATAAGGAATTCCTAGGAGGAGTAAAAGGGTTTACACCCTCCTAGTGTTTTTCCTAGGTAGCTTAGCTTGCCTCGGGGAGTAAAAGGGCTTACACCCCCAAGGAAGTAGCTCAACTAGCTCTTTAATTTTTGATACTATACAACCCATTAGCTAAAGGCACTAATATACTTGCATTGGAGAAATACAATCATTGCAATGGAATACGTGAAAACACGAGATATTGTAATTGTCTAAGTTGGAAACTTTTGCTTGTGCTTAAGACTTGCGTGGCCCACTAGGGTGTCTCACTTCTCCAAGTATTTGTTGCTGCTGTATTAAATTTTAGCTACAACCATTAGGGATGCAACAAACTTCTCTTTACTTCAATCATAACTCATTTTTCAACCGTCAAAAGTTGTTAATAAACTGCCCCTATAATCTACTAGTTTCATCACACTTTTTGGGTGGTTTGCTTGCTTGTTTTGTGGGTTGAAATATTTTTTTGTAGAAAATCATTGCTATAGCCATTTGATTGTTACAAATATACTATGAAAACTTTCTTACAACAACCCTATAATACCAATAAAGTTTGTGCTAAAGTGTTGGGAATTTATCTACATGTTTTGTGCTTCATTTCTCAACCAATCTTTGATGCTTTAAGTGGTTAAATATGTAGTAGTTAGTTGTTTTTATTGCTGATATATATTCTTGTTTACTTATGCAATTAGGGAAAACAAGTTTAACTTGCTTCTCCACTTAACTTTGAGCTTGTATATGTGTTCCTTCTTGTGTCTCGGGTAGATACAAACATATTTCGCAGGTACTCAAGTATTTGGCAACCATAAACCATCTTCGAGACTCCTTATCAAGACATTTCTCATTTAGTATCTTGACCTATAGGGGAATCACTTCCATACTTTCAATTTTCCACTTCATTTCCCCTTAGGATCACCCGAGACTTCCTATTTTGTTTTATTTTTCCTTCACATAAGCGAGGGAGGGTTTATCTAAGGTGATAGTGGGTCTAGTGGATTGTGTCAGTATTTTCCCAACCTACAGTTTGTGCGATAACAAAGCTCACTCGAGGATTCCCTAGAGCAATGGCTACTTCCGACAAGTGAGGGGAACACGCTAGAGTGCAGGCAACAAAGGAAGCCAAGATGCCAATGGTTGAGATCCCAAGAGAATTACACATATGTGAACGCCTCTTAGGCAGGGGACCCAACTTACAGTCTGTCGACTGCTACATTTGGAATGCGACACAGTTCCTTAAATTGCACTTTGAAGCTTATGCATAAATCATACCAGGACCCAAGAGACGAGAGAAAGTGATCCCCGGGAAATGGGCCAAACCCACATATGAATCCAATAGTTCTATACTATTGGTTTTTCCTCGTATCATGTGTAGCTGCCCTGGTCTTAACCACCCTCATGATGCTAGTGAGAGACATGAAGAAAATGAAGGACACACATGATGAAAATATCACCCTAGACAATGTCCTGGAGGTCACCAGAGTGATACCACTAGGTCCCAAATAGAGGACTTGGACAAAATGTCACAAGAGATTTTGGGTACACATTTCTCCATTGAATGCATGATGGAGGGAAAATATCCCAAGAAGGTCCAAACTAAGATTGATGACAGAGAGGTAAAGATCCCTGACGAATGAAGAAATAATTTGCATTTGGGCCTCAAGGGTTGTCACTACATTCAAAGGGCCTGAGAAGGTCTACCACACCGATTAAGATGGATGGATTTTTCCTAGGGAAGGACTGGTGGAGGCATTCCACCAGTCTGACTCAAGAGTTCTAAAACTTCATCACCAAGCTAATGAAGAAGGAAATTCATTGGCTGGATGGAAAACCAACTAATAGTGTTGGGGGCATGTTGGCTCCAAGGTTTTGGAAAGACCACACGTGCACCACAATTTATGCACGAAGTGCATGTAGGGAGTTTTGTACTGCGTAGCCCAAAAATTCAGTGCTTGAACCAAACAATTCTCTATTGCGCGTGCTAACCAATTTTGCATGGCGCACAAGGAATTGTAATGATCACATGCCTATCAAATCCTTAAATATCAACATGATTATTGCAATCATTTTTGTAACTGATCGATTGGTCATGGTCAAGGTTGATAGTGAGTTGGAAAGTTTGTTATGATTGCCATGCTCCTGCAGAGATATAAGGAAGGCATGTGAACATGTAAGAGTTGTTGTTGGTTGATTGTAAATTGTTGTTTCATTTTGAGGTTCATTGTGATTGTAGAGTTGAGAATGGAGTATTAGAGAGAAAGTAGATCGAGATCTAAATCTATGATCTCAGATTTTAAGCTTAATGGATCACTTCGCATGCTACGACCCTCCATGTATTTGAATGTTTCACTATGAATAATGAAAGAAGGCATGAGGCCTGAGTTTATCCTTTCTATAATGTAATCTATTATGAATGTATGTTGTTATAGATGTTAGACTGCGTGTTACATTTACAAATGTTGAGATGAATGAGTAGTATCTAATGCACAACTCTTAGTTAAGTGTTTCATGTCTGTGTTGTTTTTTCATGCTATGCACAAACATTCAATCTCTGTGATTCTCATGCGCGTCTCAGGTGAGACCTTATTTAGTCTTTGAATATTGAATACGTTGATGCAAATGGGGTATTTTTTGGTAAAGCCTTTCGAACCCTGGGTCTAAAACCTCGATCTAACAATGGTTTATTATTCTATCCCTTGTAATGTTGACACAATGACTTCATCAAGTTGCATATTGTAGAAACGAGGCCATTCTATCCATTCTTTGTTAAAACTTTAATATTTTATCTCTAACATCGTCCTTTAGAGTTTTATGGAAGTGCTCGATGTTAAAGGTATATGAAAATTTACTGTATAAAAATAATAAAAACTAATATAACCACATAATTAAAGGTGGTTGATATATGTAAATTGGCGCTAACAATTTAAAAAGGTGGAGAATGGTGCCAATAAATGTAGATCAACCATCTTTAATTATGTAATTGTTCTAGTTAATGACCAACATCTAAAAAAGGTAACTAATAATCCCACTTCATTATAATTATAATAAAAGGAACATAAATATTACTATTAGCAATGGTATTAATAAAAAATATAACTAGCAGTTATCCATAATGGTGCAAAGGAACGTCATAAAAATGAGATGTGGTCAAATGTAGGTCCATGAAGGTAATTTCTACGACATAGGAAAGATGATAAGGATAGAGCACTTGCATGTGGATAGAGAAAGATGGGTCAATTCTCAATACAATGGGTACAATGCATGGGAGATGTAAATAGAACTAAAGGAAAGCTTATGCATTATGATGACATCCAATATATCTAAGAACAACAACAAAATTTTGTTCTAGGTTTATTTTTATAGCTAAATGGAAAGGAAAATCCATACGAGAAGAGGCAACCGAAAATGGTGACATAGATTTCCATATTTAAAGAGTGATTATTTGAATGGCGACAACATTAGCATACCCAAGACAAGAAAACCTGAAGAGGATGACAATTTGTTATGAAGTTGGAGCATATCATACCGATAAATTACAATGCTAGAGGTTAAAGAAGGTATTATACAAAAAATGTACTTAGGCATACTATAAGAATGGAACAACAACAATAGCATTGATATTGAAAAGTAGACATTCAAGATGCCAAACAAAATGACATTCTTAGCTACATTCTTCGGGCCACAATAGCCAACCAAGATTCTAAACTTAATTTTAATATAATTTAGAAAGAAAAATAAATCAAAATGGATTTGTTAGAATTAAAATGTAAAAGTAAATCACAATGGATCATCTATGGAAATGAAAGGACACCAACACACACACACACACACACACACATAGTCCACCATCAACCATCATTTCCAGGAATAATTCCCAAAAAGAGGTGATATATGAAACTATAGTGCCTTGATTTGTGAAACTAAACATACACAATCAACTAATTATTAGCAATGATATAGAAGAAAAATGGTATTAATGTGAAGAAATAAGAACATCATGCACAACAATACATGTGTGAAATAAACCTATATAACAATTCCTCTCATATAACAATCTCTATCTGCAACTGTAACCATCCACATTCATATAACATAGCTGCAATTTAAGGTATATTTGATATACAAGAGATAACAAGAACAACCAATTAATGATATTGTACAATAAGCATTACACAAACCAAATTGATAACATCTAAACAAAATTTTCTAGTATAACATCATCAATAAAGATAAACCAATTCAAAAGAATTGCATAGCATGTAAAAGCATTGATTAGGAGCATATTTTATATAGTTTATATTTAATGAAAAATGAGAATACAAAACTGAACCAATAATACCAAAATCACAATATCTAGAACCATGAATCTATATAGACATTTATATGGAAACACAACATTTTGAAAAGAACCTGCCAATTTCTATGTCTACCAACTGAGCACAACATTTTGGCGAGGATTTTCTTGCCATACTCAGAGAGTAAAATTATGCCAAGATAGTACATATTGAGAGCATTTATACTCCTAGATTCTAAAGGATACACAACAACCCACTCGAGTTGAGAAAAAAGGGTGCAAACACTAGTGACTCAATAGGCATAAGCTTTATCAAAATGTTTAGATATGGTCTAGAGGTGTCCTTCAATGGATCTCCAATGGTGTCACTATTGTGTGCAATTTGTGACAAGGGTATACAAAAACATCAACTTGATGGTTGTGAATCAAGCACAAGCAATAAAGGTTTTAAGAGATTGAAACCTTAGCTCTAAGCTACATCTACCATTCTACAATTCACATTATTCATAAAATAAATGACACAAAGCATGGAAGAAAACCATAACATGAATAAGAGTTTAGAAAGAAGGAAAGAATAAATCCATTACCAAATAGATATGGCCAAGATGACACCTATGAAGAGAGCTTGATGAAGACAATGGGCTCCAAAGCCCCCCCTTGGGATGGGTCCTTGGATTCCTTGGTGTATGTATGATCCCTTCCTTAGTGTTCGAGCAATGCAACTAGATAATAAATTCTTTCAAGAGGAAGAGGTCCTCAAGAATCTGGTAGAATTTCGACAGCATAACCTTACTGTGAATGGATAGATGATTAGAGGAGTGACCTCAAAGGTTTTATTTATAGGGAAAATAGTGGTTAAACCCCCTTGACATGGTATTCAAAATAGTGGCCAAAGATGACCAAATCAAGATTAGCAACCAATTAGGTTTTAAATTGGTCCACATATAACTAACTTCTCGCTTTAGCAAATCTGGCTTGGAAACAATGAAAATTGTTTTTTTGGGAGAGCAGTGCACCTTTTGGGGGTATTATCCATGTTGCAAGAGTATCTTTTGGGGGTAATATCTACATTGTCCCTTTTAGGTCAAATCAAGGTTTGAATTTGTAGTTTCTAGTGAGTCAGAGGTCATATGATGGTGGAAAAAGGGGTGAAATGGAGGTTAAGCATGCCAATATACTATATTTTGGTAAGACTACTAGAAATGTTGTAAGTGAGTAGATTTTAGGTGATAACAAACACCGATGCCAACAGTCTTGTGGGGATCAGGCCCTTTGGTTACAACTAATCTGGCATGCTCTGATGCACTAGCCTATCGCAAATCAAATAATTTGGCATTTGAGTTAAATATGCCAAATATGGAAAGTAGTTTCTACATGGAAAAATTTAATAATAGAGAACATGAACATTAATTAAGATGAAAATTACCTTGATGTAATTCTTGGCATTCCCAAGCATGGCTAGGATTGGATGCAAACATTGCAACCTGATAGGAAATTGAATAAACATGGTTGGGTAAATGTGTATACATACAAAAATGAAAGTGTGTCACCAGAAGCAACAAATACCTTCAAGAAAAATACAAGGGAAGTGAAATGGATCCACCTTTGTTATCACACAAATGTAAAAGGCATATCATAAGGATATTAATACCATTAAAAAAGCAAATTCAATTTGATATCCAAATAAGACAAACCCATAAACTCTATATGAATTGAATAATAATTATGCATGTCATGGCAAAGGGTTAGCATGGAATACTACTCACTTTTAACAGAGAAGTATACCACCTTTGTTATGGCATGAAAGCTAATAAATAGTTGATTAACATGTGTACAATAAGGGTATTATGGATTGATGTAAGAACAACAAAGAATTGAAACCCATAGTGGCAACCCTGTTTGAGGGGCATTCAATCATTGTGTAAATAAATGCAAGAAAAAATGATTAGTAATCTCGACATGACTTACAATTCATATGAAAATGTCATATGAGATATGTTGGTACATGTCTAGCTTGAAGCATGGTATCCTCTTACTTCCTTAGCTTGACATGCACATTATCCATCATTCTTCTGTATTGTTCGAAGTTAAATGTTGGGGATATGTGGGGGTCATTTAAGGATGGTACTCTCGAAATTGTAGTGAAGGTCAACCCTTTATGTTCAAAGTTACCAATGTCAATTGTAGCATTTGACAATGTCATCCATTGTGATTTATATATTTTTAATTCCCATGCCATTTTAAGTGGAAGCTATGTATGCCCCCACATTTTGACAGGTGCAATTTTCACATAAGTTAGATTGTTGGGATGCCATAGAGGGACAATGTATTTGTTGAAGTTCACAACCACAAAGCTTGGAAGTTGTGGAGGCTTAAAGGTTGACTTGTAAAAACTAACAATAACTTGACCAAGAGAACCATTTACAAGGCCAATCATGACCCATACATTGGATGTTATCATACCATTTTTGTTGGTTTAAAGTAATACTTTCAACTCCAATTATTCTTTTTGAGAGGATGTTGAACCTTGACTTGTGGCATGATTTGAATTTCTATGTTTCGTGGGCATATTTAACAATTTCAACATTTTTTTATTGTCAAATGCAACTGAATTGTTGGTTGAGAATAAATGCATTGAAGTTTGGAATGTGCTTTGATCTTATTGAGAAAGGAAGGAGGTTGTCTTGGACATGGCATGGACACAAGACAGTTCTAATCCTCTAATATATGATCTACTTTTCTGATGTTTTGAAGCATGTTGTGAAAAGTGACATGTGATGGGTTTGCACCTTGTTGTTGAAAGATAATATCAAGTGTGACAACTATGTAAAGCTTTTCCAAGGTGTGGTTCAATGACGAGTTCCTACATACACTGGAATGTCCTCCACAAGAGGTAATTGGCCCAGGTATTCAATGAGTATAATACAACAACCTTCAAATGTGAGGAATATGTTATGAGTGAGTGATTTGCAAAGGTTTTGATCGACATGGATGGAAATTTTTGTCTTGATGAAGCTCATTTCATCCATGAGAATGTATCCGATATATTGAATCTCTTGATGGAGGATAGGTAGTGGTTTCCTTTCTAATGAATTCATTTATAGGAATTCAAAGTGTTGCATGTATGATGAAGGATGCAATGCCAAATGGAGCAAGAAGTAGCAATGGAGGGTACATGTGTTGTGCAGTTGGATGGAGTGTGTATGAAATGAAACCAATTAAGTAATACTTTCTAGTCATGTTAGTACCTTGGATGATCATTCTTAATGGAGACGATGATTTTTTTTTGTAGAGTGATGCAAGACAATGTTGAGAACTTTGACTTGGGTGGGGGAAAATGGAATCGCTGAGGTGGGGTTGAATAACATGCTTTCGTAATTTGGTGGTGTGAGTGGGTGTTTTTCAGGAACTATATGGATTTCTCTTATAAGTGTAAGGAGATATATGTAGAAATCCAATTATGGTTATTGTCAAAGTCATGACGACCAAGCATGTCAAAATAACTTAGTTGGATGTTGTCGATAGGCTGTAGTTGAGATAAGATTTCCCATTCCTCTAAATCCCTAGTTTGGTGGGTATGTATTTCATCTTCAACCATTTCTTCACCCTCAAGGGTTTGTGATTACTCTAGTTTATAGTCAACATTCCAGACAATTTAGGAGTCTTTATTTGATCCAAATTGGCAACTATATCCTTATTAAATTGGCTGATTTCAAATGCAATATTGTGGAAAGGATTGTAAAACATAAGATCCGACCTGTAGAAATCAATGTAGGAATTTGAATTCAAGGAGGGGATTGAAGTGTAATGTGGAAAGACACAGATAATTTCCTTAACTATTCTTGGTTTCCACCTTTATTTTCTAAAAAGCATCACATGAAAAAGACCTAGTTGCCTCGATAAGAGGGGTGGACTATAGGGGAGGTGGGCAGTGAATTTTTTTTGGATCCTTACAGTTTGTAAGATAACGATTTTAATGATTTTTTCTAAAGTTTGGAGAAAGTGAAAAAAGGACAAAGTTGGAAATTCCATATTAATGTGGAAAATGATAGGAGTGTCGTATCTCCAAGATCAAAGTTGTTGAGTAATCATAATCAAAATTATCATTAGCACCTAATCAAAAAAAATTCTCTTGTTCTTGCTTTTTTTTTCTTCTACAAGTGGGGAAAGTTGATCTTCGACAATGAATGCACTTGCAAAAAAAGTGTAGAAATTGGGCAAAAATGGTAACTTAAGAGTACTACAACTTTTAGCTACGAGTTCATAACTAGACATGGACACACTCATTGGAAATATATTATGTAGGAGAATAGATCTAAAAATTTATATTATGGAGAAGAACTTCATAACTCTTCAAAATCTAGGCAGAAAAGGGTCATGTGGTCTTGATTTGACAAAAATTGTCTAAATGGGTATTTTCCAAAATGCACATATAAAATTTCTCTATATATTTTGGAAATGAAGTCTAATAAATTTAATTGTATTAAAACCATGTAGATATAGTGTTACATTAGATATAGTTAAGATATCATAAATTCCATAAAGAAGAAAAATGGAAGAAGAACAAAATCCTTATAGTCATGAAGAAGAGGTCAAAGGATTAGATATCAGTGTGGGTAATGAAGAAACAAAATATAATGGGCATAGAAAAAGAATGGAACCATTATAATTAGTGGAGACAATGAGGATATCAAGGATATAAGCTCATAGTTGTAGAGTTGATAATGATATAATGCTAAGAGATTAGGAGAGGCATAATCAATTGAACACTAAGATAATGTAGAGCTTAGATCAATTGTGGAAGAAAATAAGGAAGGGTTCAAACTCAAAGCATGAGGAAGAAGGTAGAGTACATTGAAGAAGTGAATACCATGGAAAACCATACATTTAATAAGTATTAACAGAGCTCATAGGCATCACTATTCACCATCTCATGTAGTTGTAAAGTCTTATACATATGAGAAGTCAAAGAGTAGTCCAAGAGTGTCACTAGTTAGCTATCAAAGAACAAGACATGGACTAAGCCATTTTCAAGGGGAGCTTAAGAGGATTAAGCCACCAACATTTGATGGTGAAAACAAAATGGGAAAAGATGTTGAAGCTTGGTTTCTAGTGATATGAAAGTACCTTCAATTGCATAACTACTCATCCAATATGGAAGCCAAAATTGTTATATACAATCTGAAAGGAAAAACTTTCATTTGGTGGGATCAATTAAAGCAAGTTAAACACATCAATCATAAGAGGATTTCTTGGAGGTAGGTCAAGACATGTTTCTAGTAGAACTATCTTTTAGAACACTACTATGACAAGAAGATGTATGAGTTCTTTGAACTCAAGTTGGGAAATATGACCATGGAATAATATGAGAAGAAGTTTCTAGAGTTGATGAGGAATGTTGGTTATATAAAAGAGGATAAGGTTAAGACACAATGTTTCTTAAGTGGTTTACTTGCATTATATAGAGAAAAGATTCAATTTTATGAGCCTAAATTTTTTGAGACAATCAGAAAGGCTAAGTACTTGTATGATTAGAAAAAGGACAAGGAAGAATTCTAGAAGTCTTGTAGAGATAAGAAGAAGGACATGAAGGATCAAATGAAGAAGGGCTTTAAACCTCCTTTCTTGAGAAATAGTCCTAATATATATATAAACAAAGTCATCCAACCCAGAGTGGATCCAAGATGGTAGAATCTTTAGGGAAAAGAGAAAGGTAGTCAATCAAATGTTAGGGATACAAAGGAGATCAACTGTATAGAGATTGTATTCACAGGGAAGACAAAATGAGGAATGTGCCTAATATCCAAGAAACAACTACAATGGAATATGTGGTAAGGAAAATTCCAAGAATCTATGCAGCCTTGGACAATCAATAGGTAGATTATTAGTCAAACATGATTGAGGTTGAAGGTAAAATCACTACAATATTTGGTGTTGAAATTTGACATTTGAACCGATGTCGAAAATCAGTGAAAAATGTGAAATTAGTCATTTTTTTCAATGTTTATTTATTTTACCCACCTCCCCCCAAAATGTTTCTCAAGAGAGGATGTGCATTTGACATCACTTAAGAAACTTTACAGACATCATATTTCTATTTCTTACTTTTCTATCTTTGAATAGAACTTACATCGATATATTGTTCCTCATGTGACATTTAAACTTATTTTTTTAAATCGATGATTGTTTTATACTTTCGATGTGTTTGCTAACAAAGTATTTTTTCCGTGCCGTTGAAAAGACAGTTGCACAAAAGAAAACAACCTTTTTATCTAAAGAGTTGGGATTAGGTGACATAATAATACAAGTAAAATTTTCTGCTCATAGTAAAAAAGATTCTTGATTAAATTTTATTAATACCATTTGAATTCTCTATTTGTGAAATTCTTTGAATGTATTATTATTGTACTAATAAATGGGTTGAATATTTTGTTAAAATAGAAAACAATGTCAAATAACCCTAACTTGGGCCTTGGTGCATTCAAATAGTTGGCTTATATATAATCTATAATCAATGAAGCATTTGCTCTCACTACGAATGTTGATCTTGATGAATGCAATTATTTTGTGCATACAAGCAATCATGAGGAACTATCTCAACATCATCCAAACTCCCTGATATTTGTGATGGGAAATGTTATTTCCCTTGCATGAAATGAAAAGGAATAAAGTAAAGAAGCATTAACTTGTCAACATCTAGGAAACATTGCTTAGAGCATGGGAGCCTGGAAGGGGGGACCCAATATCACCCTTTGGTAAGATAGATGAAACATGTTCTTTGTCATTTCTTAATAGTTTTAAATGTTTTAATATTTCAATACTAATTATATTTATGTATTTGCAATTACAAAGAGAAAAACACCTATGCTACAATTCACATTAGATATGGTGAAGGTGATAATGATTGAAGCTAATCCTATGAAAAAAATGACACTGATATTATTGAGAATGAAGGGATAAATAGGTTGATCCATGATACCTTTGTTGCGATGGATGAGAATGCACTCATGGATGAGATCTATAAGGTATTGAAAAAAAATTCAAACACATGTATGACACAAATCCTAAGGTGTGCAAGATGGTTCTCTCTCTCTCTCTCTCTCTCTCTCTCTCTCTCTCTCTCTCTCTCTCTCTCTCTCTCTATATGTCTTTTTTTATTGTAATATATAAACCCTTAATATCCACCATTCAATATATTAATTTATTTTTTCTTGTAGATTGTTAGGTGATATTCTCCTACCACTATCAAATACTTTACCTCAAACATACCCAAATTGTGTGCTGCTATGAAAGATATATGAATGGATTATCACACAATTGATGGCAATGGGTGGAATATATGTATGTCCAATCTCCCTACTAGGCTTGAGTGTAACAAGGGCAAGTCGACTAGATGGAGTGAGCAGAGAGTAACTTGACTTGGTGAAAGGGAGAACTATGAGAGAAAATCAAACCAATATATATTCTATTAGGGACCAAGCCGTAAATAGTGGCCATAATGTAGTTAAAATTTGCACACCAACGATTAAGTGATTTCACCCTATTGGCTTCACTATTCGACTAATCTATTTACCTCCCATCGCTCCCATACAATCTATTCACTCTCATTCCCATCCATTCCTCATGTGATAAGATAGACCAATAAGGGATATCGGCACATGTTCTAATCATCATATTATATATTATGGACAACATGAAGCCAAGTTTGAATGCCCTGAATGTGGAATTAGTAAACATCGAACTAATCAAGTAACAAATAAGGTGCCCTACAAAGTTGTTTGTCATATCCACATAATTCCACATTTCAAATGATTGTTCATGTGAAAAAAAATAACACAGTTTATGGATTATCTTGCACATAAGTGAAGTGAAGATGGTGTTATGCGAATGCTTAGAGATGGTTCTGCATATAGGGACATCGAGGAAAGATGACCCATTTTAAAAGAAAAACCTTGTAATGTTAGACTTTCAATGGCGGTTGATGGTGTAATGTTAGACTTTCAATGGCGGTTGATGGTGTAATGTTAGACATCCAAAGGGCTCAATGGTTGAAGGCTATATGGTATATCAATCTATGGTGTATTTTAGTGAGTATTTACCCCAAGTTGTCGATGATATTAATGTGCCTCTCCAATGGGATGTCAATTTCACCAACAAATTTGAAGAAGAGGTGTTGTCGGGGAAAGGTGGATAGAGAAAAGTGAAAGGTATTATATTTTATTGTAATTAACATCTCCATACATATATTTTTAATCTCCATTGGTGCATTAAATATATTTTTATTTCTTTATCCATGTAGTGGAGAGTGGGATGCATTGCATTGATACATTGCAAATAATCTCGACTGGATGAAGGTATGGATAGAATGATGTAATGAATTTTACCATAGTTTATCATGGAGTGGGGTGGTAGAGTTTATTATAAGATCTTATTTAGATAATGATACAAATCTTATGCAAAAGGAAATTGATCTAGCATATGGTGTAAAATATAGAAAGATAAGCATTTTCAATTGATTTTAAGTTTTTAATTCCCATTTTTGTGTTGTGTTTTTATCCCTCAAATTATATCATACATATAGTTATCAATTCCCGACAATGCATTTATAACATGTCGAGCATGCAGAGGAAACATCACACAAATTTGTGGTGTAATGGAAGAAAATATTGCACCAAACCGTTGAATAATAAGAAGAAAACATGTGATAATGGGATAACTACAATTTTCTAGGTTAGGAATATATACCACATGGGCGACAACCATCCTATTTCATTTGATTTGTAGTACTATGGCTATTTGGGAGATATATTGGATATAGACTTTAAATCCTTCAAAGTGGTTCTCTTTAAAGTTAGGTGGTACATATTGTTGCTTCAATGATTATTATTGATCATGATAATGGATTTACCATGATTAATACTACTAGGTATGATCTGAATACAAAGCCTTATGTCCTCCCAAGAAAGCGTGAGCAAGTGTTTTATTCACATGTGTCAGGTAGAGTAGGTTGGTCATTTATGGTTAGATTTGAACCAAGAGGAAAGGCTTATAAAATATATCTTTAGAGTAGAAGAAGTTCACGAAGCAGATGAAGAATATACAAGAGAGAAAGAAGAAGTGTTGGATGAAGAGGAGAATGAACTTGACCATTCAATCATTGGCTCACATCCTATGCTTCTTGTTGTTGATGATGACTTACTGCTAAACATCCTAGATGGTGTTATGGACAATATTTTCAATGATTCTAAAGGGTTGGATATAAATTCTAATATTGATGAGATATACATTCAATTGGATGATGTTGAAGATAAATCTAATATGGACATGTAATGAATCTTATTTAATAAAGTGAGTTGATTAAAATTGAGTACTCTTATGGTTTTCCCTTCTTGATTTAGATCTTAATGGTGAATTTCTTCTCACGTGCAATATGAATTGGATGGATAGTTGAAATTAGAGAAATTTCTTATGTTATTACTCCTAATTTTCTTAATCCCATACTTTTTGTAGATATATCCACATAATCACAAGTCCAAAATAAGTATACCCACATAAATTTATATAATTGTCTCATATATACAAGCATGTTCAATCTAACCTTGGTCAACATGTAGCTGATGCAAAATGAATAAAAATAGGGGCTAGGTAACAATTTAGCAAAGGGTAAAAATGAGGGGTATGCCATGAAATCCTTCATGATGAATATTAGAGTTTGTTGCTTAATAAAACAAAACTAGGTAAGAAATGAGATGTAACTGAAGTAGTCCCATCATGATTTCTATAACAGAAGTAGAGGATGAGACTAGATCTAGTCAAGTGATTGGCACAATTCAATGATCATAAATAGAGGAAACAAATTCCTCCTCCTATGCATGTATACAACATTGGGAACAAATTAATGTGAATACTATTTGGAACAGATGAAGGTGAAGGAAAGGCAATGCAACATGATGGGCTCATGTGGGGTTTCATCATTCCCTTACTTAAATAAAATTAACTTGAGTGTGTCTAGAAGAATGCCAACATGTAACCTATATCATTAAGATCAAATTCATACCTTCATGCCTCTGTAGGAAATGTAGCAGGATGGGTTGATGTGGGGTTTCATCATTTCCCTACTTAAATACAATTGCATTGAGTGTGTCTAGAAGAATGCCAAAGTAATAATCTAGATAATTGAGATAGAATACATACCTTCATGTCTTTGTGTAATAAAATAAACGGAAAATTTGTAAAAGACAGAAAATAAATTCTAGCTTATTTCCTTGAGGGTCCAAGTTGGGCATTGCTACCTAGCTTTGTCCCGTGTAGTTGTTGCCTTAATAACTCATGCTCCTTAATGATTTCTTCACACTTTCCTTTCATCATATTTTTTTGCACAAAAAGAGTATGTACAATATCATTGTGATCCCAATAAAATCTTTGTTAGGCCTTGATCATCTCTAAGTCCCGAATGATGATTGGCATGTTCATTTTCCAATTTTATGACGAAGTTATTAAATATGATTTCCATTTACTAACTTTGCTTCAATAAATTGTTTAAGACTTTCTTTGAGACTTGAATAGCCTTAATGTGTAAGTTATTATTTGGGCCAATGCCTCCTTATGCTCTTTTTCTCTTAGGTTAGTTCAACGTTTAACTATTGGTCAAGAGTGTTCTACAGAGCAGTGCTAGAAAAATATTATTTCTTGAACTACCCTCCACTATAATTGATTATTAATTTTCAAGTACACACTAGGTGGTGGGCCCTAGGATACCTATTAGGAAACCTTGAGAAGGGGTAATTTATATTGAGAAAATGAGTCAATCTCACAAATTGTAACAACAAATTAGACATGTTTGCTTGAACTTGCCTCTAAGTATAAAATAATATCTAAAATTCAATTTTTCATGATAATTGTAATTTTTTATGATTAAATATATGTTGACTATATAGGTGGTGAACACATGGTGAATCTATTGGGTGGCATGGTTATATCAGGCCATAATGGATGTCAATGATGACAAAGATGATGACATTGAGGATGACAATGATTATGATGAAGATCATTATGATAATCACGATCATGATGGTGATAATGATGATGACAATGATGCACATTGTCACTTGAAACATTACTAAACTACACCAATAAATTTGGGGGCAACTTCTTGAATTCATATTGGACTATCATCCTTGTCATCATCACCATCATTGTTATCATGGCATTGTAATCATCACCATTCTCATCCTCATTGTCAGTGTCATCATCATCATTGTCCTTGTTATTATCGTCATTGTCCTCATCATCCTCATAATATTCACCCTTATCATCCTCATCCTTATCGTCTTCGTCATCATTGTCTTTGTCTTCTTCATATTTGTTATCCACATAACATATTATATAACATATATGTAATATATAGTATATAATGTTTATTATATAAAAAATATAAAATATAAAAACATATATACAAAAAATATAAGATATATAATAAGTTATATATATTACATAATATATATGTTATACAAAATATGTAACATTAAAAAAAAAAATGTTGACATTCCTATATGGTTCATGGCCTGACTCTGTCTCACTCCAAAAATAACTCCCACATGTAGACCCCACAACTCTACTCTTGTCTGCTCCCAAAAGAACTCCCATGTGTAGACGCCATAGCCCGAGCCTAATCAGATCCCACAGCCTAAGCCATAGTCACAAAGACCAAGCTACAAAAGAGACAAAGAACAGGGTGACCCCATCTAGTGACATAAGAGATGCCACCCACATAAGAGACATAAGAAAAAGGAAGACACGAAGCAACACTGTACATAGGAGACCAAAATCTACTTAGGGGACCACAACCTCATGACCTCAATGCAATAGGGGACCACAAATACCACCTAAATTGGTGAGAACACCAAGGCATTTACATTTTATGTTGAAATTTGATTGTTTATAAGTGGGTTTTGATTTTTTTCAAGGAAAACCCAAAATAATGAAAACCCTTAACTAAAAAACCCTTGTTTTTCCTTCAGTAGCATATAGGTCATCCTTAGCTAATTGTGCTCTATTTTTTCTATAGAAAAAATTCATAATTTTATTTCATTTATTTAAAGCAAAACTACATGATGTAGATGCTTATAACATCCACAAAAGAGACATTTTTCACAAGTTGAACTAGATTGACATAGTGCATGTCTTCCCTGTGTTGTCTCATACATTCAAAATTACATGGTCTAGCACTTTTACAACATCTATAGAAACAATGATCAATATTAACCAGTCAAAAATCCCTAGGCTCTACAATGAGTTCATCAAATTCCACATTATACATTCAATAGTATACCAGTAATATTTGATTTTCAAAATAGTGTTAACCACAACAATCAATCCTTATAGAAAATAAGCATGAATGAAATCCATGTGAAGTCCATATTGGACCTCCTCAACCAATCATAAACCTAACTTAAGCTTGAGGCTTTCTTTAGAAATTCCATTAGCCAATATGTTCCTCTCCCTGAAAATATGCTCATATGAAATGAAGGAAAAACTTGACTAAAGACCCCAAACCTCATTAAACAAAGGTTTTGCTGATGTGTTTTCACCCATCAAATAGAGACCAATTTTTTTTGGGTCAATTCCTGTTGATCGTGAAGACCCAAAAGTTTCCAATCAACTTTGGCTCTCCAATTCTTCATCATGAAAGTCTAACGAGGATGGTTTCCCTTTGAAATAAAAGAGAAGGAAAAAAAATACTAAAAAAATGAAATTTATTATGTCTATATTCTCACTAAATAACCCTATGTCTTAGCTCCATTCAACACTTTACAGAATCTAAAACAGAGCTCATATGCCCAAGATATGTCATTTTTCTCCCACATACTACTTCCCCATACTTAGCCATTTTTCCATTTTCCTTATTCTCCACTCTCCATACTTAGTCATTTTCACTACTACCCATACTATTTTATATTACTCCCCATAATCCATACTTAGACATTTTTCCAATCTTCCACGCCATTTCCATACTTAACCATTTCCATTTCATTTCCATTTTCATATTCATATTCATATTTCAATTTTCATTTCCATTTTACTTTTCCTATTTTCTTTTTCCATTTTCCATTTTCCATTTTTCATATTTCCATTTTTCTTTTTCCATTTTCCATTTTTCATATTTCCATTTTTATTTTTCCATTTTCCATTTTCCATATTTCATATTTCCATTTCCATTTCCATACTTTCATGTAACTCTATGACTTGCCTCCTCAACACCTAGTAATTTTTCATGACTTACCACGTTTTACTCATTTTTAAACTAAGTCTTCCATTGCAGATGCGGGACAACCTTCCTCTTCACTTACATTTTTCCCTCATGCCATTGTCCCACAACCCGTAATCCTGCAACCCCAAATTTTCACCCACAACACCGCAACCCTCAATTTGCACTTCCCACTTCCGCACTACCCAAATTGCACCCTTCATGACTTAGTCATTTTACTGAGTTATACACTTAGTTTTTACTGAGTCTTATACTTCTTTTATTTTATAATTTTGACTTTTATACTTAGTCTATTTTCTCATTGTGGATTCCACCTACCTCCTTTACTTCCACATTCCCATAACTCCTCAAACCCTTCATTTAAATTTTTAATATTATTTCTTATCCTAAGTTTCTTCCCCCTTTTCATGGACCTACCATATTGGGACATGTGGTAGTGACGTGGACCTATCCCTGGGTGACAATTGGAAATGAGGTGGACCTATCATATGTGGGCATGTGGTGATGAAGTGGACCTACTGTCGAGCGACACATGGATGGAGAAAGATGACTGGACAATGACTTGACATGAAAACTAGGCAATAGCATGGAAACCAAACGTTACATTGTGCACAAGATACAAAGGGCTCCATAGTTCTCTCTATTTCACACACAAATAATATGGGGGATGAATTTTGATTATAAAAATGTATGAAAAATATTCCCCAATACATGTGGGATAAATGGGGCGAATTTTTAATCAAAGGCTCATAATTCACATGGATGGATCTAACCGCTGTTGAGTCTCCATCTTCCAAAGCTCATAACTTTTGATCCCGATGTATGATTTGAGAAAACAAGATCTCATCATAAAGGTAAAGAGATGAAGAACACATTGGAAATCGTTTCAATGGCTGAAATATCAGTTATCATTCCATAAAAATTAAATTACATTCGAAACTATTTTTGGGCATTAAAACAAGTTATTTTTGGAAAAATCATTTATTTAAAGAAATTCCTAAGCTTCTAAAGTGGGTCCCAATTGATGGCACAAACATATCAATTCAAATTTAAAA
This sequence comes from Picea engelmannii, assembly GCA_009831015.1. Classification (NCBI taxonomy): domain Eukaryota; kingdom Viridiplantae; phylum Streptophyta; class Pinopsida; order Pinales; family Pinaceae; genus Picea; species Picea engelmannii. The sequence continues at coordinate 539,677 of ML777112.1, forward strand.
AGAGGAAATAAAACCCTAACTGAAAAACAATTTCAAGAAGATGAGAGGAGATAACAAAATAGAAGAAGTACATTCAAAAGGTTGGCACTCTGTTGTTAGAGAGTTTTCCATAGAGGTCTTTTTGCTGGAAGCAAGTTTTGCCTTTCAAAATATTTATGAGTCAGTCTTCTTGACTTTCTCCTTCATCCTTTCTACTCAAATCTCTCAATATTCTTCTATATATTCTCCATGACATTTCAGGTCCAGAGGAACAAAATCCCTATTTGTAAAAAGTAGATTTAGTTTATCTTAAGTTTATGTAATTGTCATTGAAATGTTGTTGAGACTGTTTCAACCCTCTTGTTTCAAACATTTTAAATCTTATTTCATTTGAGATGTTTTTAATTTCTTCCACAAATAACTATTTTGGAGCATTACATTAGTGATTTTTCAGACTTTGAGTCTAAAGCATGAGATTTCAAATGTATTGTCCATGGAAATCGTTTTTGAGTTGTAATGAAGTAATCATGTAAAGTTCTTTGGTGACTTTCCCATTTTATTTTTCCTTTCATATTGCAAAGTCATAGCTAATTCCGGGTTCACAACATTTTAAAAGGAAGACACATATCTATTGAAAGCAAACTCTATACAAATATCTTTCAGTTATATTTATTCACTTTTATTTCCATGAATAAGATGATGTGCTTAATGAATAAATCTGCTAAGTGAGAGATTTGTTGGAAGATCTTTGGGGGTTTTCTCTTTATCACTCACCCATTGAATTTATCTACAACCATAAAAAGAATCTTCCAATATATCAAGAGAGGAGAACCACCTCTATAAAAATGAGGAGAGTCTTTCTTGTTCCCCACAATATTTTCTCTCAAATGTCGGTCATTTTCCCTTGACAAAAAAATTGATCAACATTTTTGGCGACTCAACTGGGGAACAATTCATTTTCAAGAAATTTTATACTTTTTAGGATGATATATTATTGGAAAACTATAAGTTGTCTGGTCAAGTCTTGGAGAAATATCTGGCATTGTTTTAAGATGAACTAGGTTCTTGAAAACCTTGTTCAAGGAGCATCGAATGGCCTTGAAGACATGTTATTGAAGTTTCAGGAATAATTTAGTTATGCCAACTTCTATAGAACAAAAGAACCATCTAATATTTGGGAATATGATCTCCATGTTGACTCCATCATTAAAACTCTAGATTTTGAAGAAAGATGTACTGGAAACTCCACCAAAAAGATTCAAGAATTTCAAGAAGATCTATATGATGACTCCTCTGAGGAGTTTCTATCATGTTGTGATGATATTTTTCCTTCCCCACCAAGGCAAACAAAAAATGTTTGAGTTACAATGAAGGGAGAAGGTACCAAAGAAAGAAACAATTGCATAGAAGTCCACTCAATTTGCAAGGAGAAGTTCATCCCTTGCCAAATATTTCCATGGACAAGTTTCCCATGTTCTTCAAAAATACTTCAAAGGATGCAAAGAAGCATTTGGTTAAGTTTTATAGTACTTTTTGTATTTATAATGTGGATGAAGATGATGTTGCATGTCGAATGTTTATCTTAAATCTAAAAGTAAATGCTAGTGAATGGTTTTATTCATTGCTGCCTGGAATGATCACTAGTTGGGATGTATTAGAAAGTTTATTTGTTGAGAAATATTTCCCAAGGAAAGATCCATATTCTCTTTTCTTGAAGGGTTGAAATATAGATGAATGAGGAAGAGAGAGTCAAAGATTTCACTTTGATATTTATGAAATTCCTTCATGAGATTCCTCAAGAAATGTTTCCAAATGATGTCATCATGTTTAGCTGTTATGAAAATGCTTTTCCCATGAACTTGATATTTTTATTGAAGCAAGAGGGAAAGTGTAGCTGGAAAGAGTTAATGCAACGAGCTCAAGTTATTGAAAGAAACATTCACGAAACCGATGCTAATCTCTTAAAATTCCCAGTATTGTTCCAAGACAATGAAGGAATGGATTTAGAACAAAATTTTGATGAAAGATGTGAATTTTTTCTTACATCAGATTTTGTTCTTGAAATTGAAAATGAGAACCCTAATGTCTCAATTCAAGAAGAATGCTATCTGCCATATGCTCCATGGGAGGAGAATTTTGACCTCTCATATGCTCAATTTGAGAGTAATGATCACAATGAGTTTAAGGATGAATTTAAATAACCTCCACTAGATATGCATGAGGATTTGATTCAATATAATCATGAAGAAAATGTTGTAGTAGGTTCTGAAATTCCACAACCAATTTATATAAATTCAAAAGAGGAATGTCGACATGGGATTAAAAAAATGATGTTAATAATTTCCACTTTACATCAAACTTTCAAGTTGTTGATTTCTTGTATGAAGCAAAATTTAACGAAGAAGAGATCTTCCAAGCATTAAAAGAAGAAGGGAGTTTTCCACAAGAGGTTCCATGGATGGTATATTTTACTTCTGAAGACAATGAGATTATTGTTGAATAATAAAAGACAACCATGCAGTTCTCCACAAATGTTCAACAACAATTTATCTTTGCAACCTCACCATGGCAACATGGTCATTGTATGATGAAATAATATCTCCAGAACATGGCTAATAAAACAACACTCTCAATCAGGGATGGGAGTAATCAGATCGATTGGTTATGTACACAACTACATTGGGAATGTGTTTACACTTGAGAGTATCCATTATCTCCAAAGTAGCCTAGAGTGCGTAGGTTTTTGTTGTCTCATGTATATAATATTGTTATGTCAGTGAATTTTTCCAATAAGCATTTGCTGGATCAAGATAGTGGATTGGGATGACTCCATATCCCAATGGAACATGTTTCTATATTCTCAACAACCCACAGGGGGTCACTGTCTCACAGTTAGAGCTAGATGTTGATGTGTTTTCACCCATCAAATAGAGACCATTTTTTGTTTTTAGTTCCTGTTCGTGAAGACCCAACAAGTTTCCAATCAACTTTAGTTCTTCAGTTCATCATGGAAGTCTAACGGAGATAGTTTCTCTTTGAAACAAAAGAGAAGGAAAAAAAAAGACACTAAAAAAAGAAATTGCCTATGTCTATCTTCTCACTAAATAGCCCTATGTATCAGCCACGTTCAACACTTTACATAATCTAAAACAAAGCTCATATTCCCAAGATATGCCATTTTTCTCCCACATATTGATGCCCCATACTTAGCCATTTTTCCATTTTCCTTATTTTCCACTCTCCATACTTAGTCATTTTCACTACTAACCACACTACTCTACACTACTCCCCATAATTCATACTGAGGCATTTTTTCCAATCTTCCACACCATTTCCATTTTCATACTCATATTCATATTTCAATTTTCATTTACCATTTTAGTTTTCCTATTTTTTTTTTCCATTTTCCATTTTTCACATTTCCATTTTCCATTTTCCATTTTCTATTTTCTATTTTCTATATTTCACATTTCCATTTCCATAGTTTCTCGTAACTCTATGACTTACATACCCAACACTTAGTCAATTTTCATGACTTACCACATTTTACTCATTTTTGCACCAAGTCTCGCATTGCGGATGCGGGACAACCTTCCTCTTCGCTTACCTTTTTCCCTCATGCCCATGTCCCACAACCTGCAATCTCGCGACCCTCAATTTGCACTTCCTCCTTCCGCATTACCCAAATTGTACCCTTCATGACTTAGTCATTTTACTAAGTTATACACTTAGTTTTTACCGAGTCTTATACTTAGTTTATTTTTTACTTTTGACTTTTACACTTTGTCTATTTTCTCATTGCAGATGCGAGAGTCATCCCCTTTCACCTTTTTATTTCCCCATGCCTTATGTCATGCGTCTTTCAATCCCGCATTCACTATATTTCACTCTCGATTCCTCTTTTTGCATCTTATACTTAGTCATTTTTACCGAGTTTTATCTCCTCGCCTACCTCCTTTGTTGCAAGAGACAAACCTATTCCTATCCCTCATGTCCTGTGTTCCGCAACCCGCATCCTTACCTCACACATAGTCATTTTTTACCAAGTTTTATCTCCTCACATACCTCCACATTCCCATAACTCCTCAAACACTTCATTTAATTTTTTAATATTATTTCTTATCCTAAGTTTCTTCCCCCTTTTCGTGGACTTACCATATTGGGACATGTGGTAATCATGACATGGACCTATCTCTGGGTGACACTTGGCATTGAGGTGTACCTACCATATGTGGACACATGTCAATAAAGTGGACCTACCCTCAGGTGACACATGGATGGACAAATATGACTGGACATTTACTTAGAATGATGACTAGGTGGTGACATGGCAACCAAAAGTTACAATGTGCATAAGCTATGAAAGGTTCCATAGTTATCTCTATTTCACACACAAATAATATGGGGGATGAGTTCTGATTATAAAAACGTATGAGAACTATTCCCAATAAATGTGGGATAAATGAGGCGAATTTTTAATGAAGGGATCATAATTCACATGGATGGATCTAACGACTATTGAGTCTCCATCTTCTGAAGCTCATAACTTTTGATCCCGACGTCCGATTTGAGAAAATGAGAGAGCGTCAAAAAGATAAATAGATGAATAACACATTGGAAGTAGTTTAAATGGTTTAAATATCAATTATAAGTCCCTATAGATTAAATTACAGTTGGGACTATTTTTGGGCATGAAAACAAGTTATTTTTGGAAAATATTTTATTTAAACAAATTCATGAGCTTCTAAAGTGGGTTCCAATTTATGGCACAAACATCTCAGTTAAAATTTACAAAGGGAAAATAAAACCATAATTGAAAAATGGTTTCAATAAGATGAAGAGATTACAAAAGAGAAGAAGAAGCAAATTCAAAAGGTTGGCAATCCGCTATTAGAGAGTTTGCCATAGAGGTCTTTTTGTTGGAAGCAAGTTCTACCTTTCAAAAGATTTGTGAACCAGTATTCTTGGATTTATCCTATTGATACTGGGGGGGTGAATCAATATCGAGTGCAATTTATCACTTTTAAAACTTTAACTTTTCAATCAAATAAATGCATCCCAATATAGAGTAAAGAGAAGAAGAAGAAGTACACAATGCACAACAGATTTACGTGGAAATCCACAAAATGTTTTTATGTAATAACAAAATTACATTCATAGAAAGCTACAACTTCCAATATTCTCTAGCTCCAACTTGAATTTAGAGGATTCTTCACTTGGTTTTAGGGATTTTTCAAAGCGTTTTCCCGTGAGGGACATGATTAAAGCTACGCCATAAGGGAACCACTTTGGAGACTCCTTCAAGTAAACCCATACTATATTTGGTTTTATGATAGGAGCATCTTCTTTCATATTTTTGCAATATCGTGCTTTGTGACCAAGATTATTTAATTTGGAGCATACAATGTTCAAATCCATTAGTGGATCAAATGGATTGTAATTTAGGTTGAAAAATCCATGAACATTTCTAGATCTACTATTTACATGATTGTCCTTTGGATATCCATAATCATTTATGTTTCTCATATAGTTGTTTCTTGCATTGATTTTATATTGATCTGCTTTGTGTCCAAAGTTTTTGCAAGTATAACAATGACTAAGAAAAATATTCTCATACCTGGTTGAAAAGGACCTTCTTGGTGTCTCACCCCTTCTAAATTCTGACCTTCTGTTCCAGCTGGAGGTGTCATGTTCCTGCTATTCTTCAACTCCCTTTTGTTTGTTGATTCCATTTTTTAAGGCATTTTCATAGTTTCTAGAATTTCCTTCATCTTCCCTATCTGTTTTTTCTATGTCTGTTGTCTTCAAACTATTTCCATATCCAAGTCTTGTCTTATTGGCATGTGATCTTTGTTTGCTAATAATTTCATCTAATTTTTCAGTACTTCTTTCAAATTTCTTCAATTTTTCCGTTATCAACATCAACTCTTTTCTTGTGTGATCCAATTCTGCTTTTAATTTCTCACGATCTTCAGTCTTCTTATCCAACTGCTCCTTCAAGTTGTTAATTGTCTTTTCAAGCTCATGATTGTCTTCTTCATAATTTTTCATTTCATCTTTCAATTCTCTATTTTTGTTTCTGATATTGATATTTTCTTCTTCAACATGCTTCAATTTTTCAATATTCTCTTCATCTTCCCGTTCACTTTCTATGATGTCTTTTCTTCCTCATAAAGATTATGTGTTTGTTTCTTTGGTCTCTGCATCAGACTCTTCTTCATAATTGATTTCATCTATTTCATAATTTTTGTGGTCATCATTTTAAGTTTCTTGAGTTATGAAGAGAACTTCCCTTACATCCCTTTATTCTCCATCACTTTCATCTAAAGAACTGTTGTCCTCCTTGGAATAAAGACTCTTTTTCTTGTGGAATATTTTATTTTCTTCAAAATGAAATTTCTTAGCCTAGTGTCATATTCTACCACAATTGAAGCATTTAAAAGGTAACTTACCTTTGTATTTGCTAGTTTCCCTCTTGAGCTTCCTTATGAAATGTGCTTCTTCTTCAACTGATTCATCACCCGATCTTTCTTCTACCCTTTGTTCTTTGTTCTTTGTTTTATTTGTGCCTTTAAAAGTTGTTTCTCTATTTGGCTGTTCATTTTCTGTGTCTATTCTCATTTCATATGCTGTGAGGGTCCCATGTAGTTCATCCATTGTCATTTTAATCACATCCCTAGTTTCTTCAATGGACGAGACCTTGGCATCATATCTCAAAGGAAGTGATCTCAACACTTTCTGTACAACCAAGGATTCTTTGAATTCTTCTCCTAATCCTTTGATGGAATTGACAACTTCATCTACTTTGAGTAAATAGGTTGCAATATCTTATTTTTCATTCATTTTCATATTTTCAAATTGTGCTCTGTGTCGTTGAAGCTTGACCTACTTGACTTTTGGATTGCCTTCATAAATATTTTGAAGTTTATCCCAAACCTATTTAGTTGTGTTGCAACCCATCACCTTGTTGGAAACAGTTGGTGTCAATCCACTTATGATAACATGCCTAGCCTTTGAATTACAACTCATTAATTTCTTCTCATCTGGATTGGTTGGAGTATTTTTGGAACTTTATAGCCATTGAAAACTATGAGCCAGATATCCACTCCTAAAGTTGTCAAGTAGGTTTTCATTTTTTTGATCCAGTATCCATAATTGTTTCCATCAAATGGTGGAATCCCATTTAGAATGTGGCCTTCCATTTATTCCCATGATCTTCCTTCCAGTGATTAGACTATTCTGAAGGTAACCTGCCCTGATACCAATTGTTAATACTGAGTGGGGGGGTCTCTATCACTATCATTGATACATCATTATCATCAAACTAGGTCCACATAGAATATCATTCTCACCGTCTTTGTCTCTTTCACTATCATTGATACATCATCATCATCAAATTGGGTCCATATAGAAACCAGGTCCACACATAAACCCCAACAACCACATAGAACCCTATGCAAAGAATCAACCTTCCATACTATAGAAAACCCATACAATTGATCAAAACATCACCATAAGACTAAAAAATATCCTTCATAAGAGCTCCTTATCCTCCTAGTTCCTTTGCTACCAAATTTGTGCTAAAATAACACAATGTTGGATACACTAAAAATGTGAAAATCCATCCTGTATTTATAGTAGTTATGTCCCTATTTTTAGTTTTTGGGTCGACATGGCTGAACTGTCCTCAATTTTCTGGCTAGGTTGTCGGACGGAAAAATTCATATATCCTCATTCCTAGGGATTTAAAGGGACTTCCATATACCATTGGAAAGGTCTAAGATTGAGATTTCCAACCATGTAACTTGTGATTCCATTTTAGTTAGTTATGTAGGGTAAAATTTTCCTCAAATATAGGGTATCAAAATTGACCACAAATAATACTTTCAACAATCTCCATCTTGCAATCTTTATCTTGGACATTTGTAGGCTTATTCACTTGAATTTAGGGGATTCTTCACTTGGTTTTAGGGCTTCTTCAAAGTGTTTTCCTGTGAGAAAAAATCTCAAAGCTACGTCATAAGGGGACCACTTTGGATATTCCTTCAAGTAAACCCATAGGCTTCTTCATAATGATCACCAATGACTGAATTTGATATCAATTACAACACCATTCAACATATCCTTCATATTCCTTTCTGCTCAACTCTCTCAATATTCTTCTATACATTCTCCATGACATTTCAGGTCCAGAGGAGAAAAATCCTTGCTTGTAAAAAGTATATGCAATTTATCTAAAGTTTATCTAATTGTTATTGAAATCTTATTGAGGTTGTTTCAGCCCTCTTGTTTCAGACATTTTAAATCTTATTTCATTTGGGATATTATTAATTTCTCCCAAAAAGAACTATTTCGAAGCATTACATCAATGTTTTTTTTTTTTAAATCAGACTTTGAGTCTAAGGCATGCGATTTCAAATGTACAGTCCATCAAAATTGTTTTTGAGTTGCAATGAAGCAATCATGTAAAGTTCTTTGGTGACCTACCCATTTTATTTTTCCTTTTGTTTTGAAAATTCATAGTTGATTATGGGTTCTCAACATTTTAAAAGGAAGGTAAAATATCTGTCGAAATCAAACTTTGTACAAATATCTTTTAGTTATATTTATTCACTTTTATTCAGTTATATCTATTGGAAGATATTTGGGGGTTTTTTCTTTAGCACTCACCCATTGCATTTATCTACAACCATACAAAGAATATTCCAATATATCAAGAGAGGAGAACCACCTCTATAAAAACGAGGAGAGACTTTCTTGTTCCCCACAAGATTTTCTCTCAAATGTTGGTCATTTTCCCTTGACAGAAAAACAATCAACATGTTATTGTTGATGATTGCAGCTATGTGAGACATTCTCCATCTTATAAACCTATGAGATGTGGATCATTGCAGCTATGAGTCTTTCTCTCAACTTACAAACCTGAGAGAAAGCCCCTAAGAAGGGTACGTGGTTCCTACTTGAGATAGAGTTGGAACGTAGAGATGACTTCCTCCATTTAGAGAGTTCAGAAGAAATCTAGATGATTATCCAGTGGGAAAGGTGATCTGTTGAGTTAGACGTGCATGCGGTTGAGCACAAGGTGAATGTGTGAAATCCCAAAGTGCTGGGTGCATATTCATGTGAACATAAATGAAGATGATGTATTAGCCTCCTCTGAGAAACAGAGTTGACGAGAAAACTCCAGATGATTCTCCTGTGTGAGGCAGTGGGAAAGAAGATCTGTAGAGTGGACATGCATGTGGATGAGCACAGGTGAACGTGTGAAGATCTGGTTCTTTTGTGTAATGCAATGAGCCAAGAGATATGTACATCCCTATGGATGTGACCCTAGTGGATGAGCACTAGTGGGTGTATCAGATCCCTTGCTATATGGATGAGCACTAGTGGGTGTTTTCTTCTCTTGTTGAGAAGGGTTTCCCAAGATGCTTCTTGTGTTCTTGTGCATGGTGTTTCTTCTTGTGATCTTGGTTGCTGCAACATTATTGGTTATGATTAACTTAAATGCTAAAATGGAATGAACTTCATGCTTAACCTTGCTTATAGAAAAATCAACAGTTGTAAGGTAAAATTTCTTAATTCGAACTTCCTACTCATCCAATTTATAACTAGTAGGGAGTATCCAAAGACCTTAAAATGTAATTCCATACCCCCAAGCCAATGACAAGAAAACATTTAAGGCCACGAGTTCTTAGTAATTATTGGAGCCAATATACAACCTATATTTAAATTTGAAAATACGAGAATTGTAAATTTGGTGGGCCATTTGAGATGTAGAATTGTTGGGCCTCTTACAACAGAATGAAGACAAATTCATGGAGAATCTCCCCCCAATTCAGAGCAGACATCCCATTTGAGGTGGAATGGCATGATTTACAACTAATTTTAGAGCTCCAGAAGCCATGCATAAATTGGGGAAACTCTTAATACACGAGACAACCTCCAATATTGTAGAAAAACGTTTGCATGAGTAGTGGGTTCTCCAAAATCCTCCTTGGGGGGAATCCAATTTTGTTTTGTATTTAAAAAAGAGTGTTGGAGCTCTCATGGGTTAGCTAGAACAAGTTAGAATTCATTCTCGTTTGATGAGAAAATTGTAAATTCGAATTTCTTCATAACATGGGTTTTTCAAGTTGAGTTTCTTGTTGTAACATTGTTTTTCTCTTAAGCGATTCACCCCATTGCTTGCTTTGGGGTTTTGGGCCTACTTTGAAGTTGTAATCGAGGTTAATTCTCCTCTACACATAGATTATATGGTTGTTGTATTATTTTATTTTAATGAATGTACTTTTCCTTCTGTATTCCCATTCTTTTACTTGTTATTCTCTCTATTTAAGTTTTGTACTTTCATTTCCAACATTTATTTGCTTTCATGTATTTCCTTTACTACTTTTAATTTACAATGTTCATCACTTTCAAGTACATTCAATGAATCTAATATGGTTTGTAATGTTGTAGGTATTGGCTGATCTAGTAGTATCCTAAGTATCATAGATTTTTTGAATGTCAAGGCTCATTAATTAACTCTTCATTCAATAGGAAGTGACTCTAGGCCTCCATCGTCCCTTGCACATTGACATGGGAGATAGGAATGAAGGTCATGAACTTAGTGGTGTGAACCATCAATGAGAATGAGCTATCCAAGTTGATCATTTTCCTAGCTAACAACTTTTACATTATGATTTTCAGTACTTCAATGTATGATTAATGGAATCTAATACGATTGCTAAGGCTATAAGGATCGAGTGAACTAATATCATCCTTAGGATCCTAGTTTCATTGATCGATTCACCTGAAATCTTTACCCAAGAACAATGATCCTATACCTCTCTCTACCCTTGTTGTAATACCGCTAGGCCGAACCCCAATTGTACATATAAATGTAAATGTTTTGTAGGCTGGTGACCCAGGTTGTTATAGGCCAGAAAGATTATGTGGTTATTAGGTCGGAGAGCCTAGATGCTAAAGGCCAGTGAGCCTATTTTTATAATATGTAAACACACATATTATTAATAAAGTGCACCACTGCTGCAGACCGACCCATGAATGAGTATGGGGGGATAAACTCCACTAGAAAGGGAAAGGGGGGCTAAGAATCTAGGGAGGGGCTAAACTAGGGGGCTTAATCCCAATGGAATATTATATTAGTATTCCTTAAAGATAAAATAGTGGATATGAATATATCCTAAGTTCTAAAGTAGGGACAAGGGAGTCCCTTGGGTGCCAAGTGTCTTAAAAGACACATGCATATATATATATATATATATATATATATATATATATATATATATATATATATTTGGGCACATAGTGCGAGGGGGGAATTATTCCTTCACGGAGGCAGCTGTGAATGATACTCAATGGTGCTAGACTGCAACAAGAACTTGTACCTGTATTGGTTAGCTTAGGAGTTGAATTGAAGAAGCGGGTTGTCAGGCCCGTAGGATTGAAGAAGCGGGTTGTCAGGCCCGTAGGACTGAAGAAGTGGGTTGTCAAGCCCATGAGCATTCTCTCCAGGAGAGAGAATTGTTAGGAATTGATTTCCCAAGGAGCCAAACTGCAACTACAAGGCTATGATATTTCATGTCCAGCATGTTGCTGAAGCCTCGGAAGGGAAGTGGGTAGCCGAAAGATTTTTGAGCAGAGAAGGGGAACACTTCCTGGGGTGGGACATGCATGTGGGGAAAGAGAGACTGTAGGTTGTTAGTTTGATTAGGCACCTGTGTCTAAGTTTATATGCTGTTGTTTTTTTTTGGCTGGGGGAAACTCGTGGTTCTCGTACTCACGTGACACGAGGTCGATACCTGACGACTACCACTATAACCCCAGGTGCATCCACACAGCCCGCATGAATGGTGCACATGTTAGTCGGGGTGATAATCGAACTTGAGACCTCCATTTACAAATTTCCTTCCATATACACGACACTTGCCAATCGGTCTACACCCCTGTGAGTGAGTTTATATACTGTTAAAGAGACCTTAGCCTGGGATAAAAACCCTTTACCCTGGTGGAATTTAGCCCCAGCTCGGGGGTGACCCATTGCTGAGAGTTATGAGTAGTGCAGTCTAAGGCTGGGAGGAACGTGGAAGGCTTGCATGCAGTTGGTGTTTATTTCCCGAGATAAGTGTCATTCATGTGATTATTTCAATTATGGTGTGTGTGCAATTATAAGTTTCTGTCATGGAATCTCTATTGTTAAATTCTATATATGAATTGTTATTGTTGCATGCATGTTGTTATTATTTCCGCTTAACTCTGTTCATATGCAGATTTCATTATTTAATTTAATGGTATAAGAATTTATAATTCCACATGGCATGGCCCAACTCGGGGTTGGGAACGTTACAAGATATTTTTTGTTGAGTCTTGATAATGGGGATGTTACAAATTGGCATCAGAGCTGATAATGAGAGAATTTTGCGTGACGTGGCCCAGCCACAGTGGCTGGGTATGTTACAAAATAGAGCCCGACTTTCAACACTGAGCCTGCATGGGCCATTTAGCAGAGCACACAAGTGAAATTACAAAGTTTGCAAGCGAATTATTTGATAGTATGTCAGGAAGAGTTCGTTTGCAAATTGTTTGAAAAAAATGTTTACGGTGCTTCTGTGGTGAAATCGGGATCAACCGAGTGAAATTGGGCCAAAGCCCCAATTTCTATTGTTAAAATTCCTGGGGAATTTGGGAAATTTGTTCCAAGGATGATTTTTTCCTAGTTCTAATATCTGTCTAAGAAAATTCAAACCTGTAATTGGTCGAATTTGAAGTCAAATTAAGGCTATGGATGACTGAGTGAAATTGGTTAAATAAATTTCCCAATTCGCGAAGGAAATGAAGAAACTTTCATGCTGGAAATGTCGACCGACTATGCACCCAAGTAATTGGTGGCTCTAGAGGTTGAATTTTTGTTAGTGGAGTGAAATTGAAAAATTTAATGGTCGCAGAGCGACCATGGTGAAATGGAATGAAATTGCGCAAAAGCCCCAACTTCCTACAACTCATTAATGACAAATTCGAAGTGAAAGAGTCGAATTTGAAAGCGACGTACAAATGTATATGTATAGGGATTGAATTGGTTGTATTAATCTTATTCACAGAGCTCTAATGACGTCCAAAGAAGGAATTCCATTTTTGGGCAAATTTGAGCAGTTTTGGGATTTTGGAAAATAGGTGAAATTGGAAATATTTCGGTATTTTTCCCGTACATTGATGTCATCATGACGTGGGGGGGGGGGGACTATTAGAATATAGAATATGGTGTGCTCATTTTTCCATCGACGATACCTTCGTCACCCAACCATAGGCCAAAGCCTCCCTCCGAGCACCTTAACCTTGACTGAGAATTCCTTCAGAAGCAAACCGTAGGCTAGATAGCCAAACGAAGAGTAGCGCATCATTCCCTAAGGATAGCGCATCACAAAAAGCTGATCTAATAGTCCAAACCCTAGCCAAGAGATATTCAAGCCAAAACTGAGAACTTGTTGCTACTACAGTTGCACTAGCTCTTCCTCCAAACCTGAGCACCAGACTGCAACTGCAGTGCACACCAAACTGCAACTGCAATTCTGAGATGTTGCAAATGAGAACTGGTGCCCTATACTTATAGTAATCCTTCCATTTTTGCTGGGGCCGACTTCTCCTTCTGGGTATGTGTCTGTTCAGTATATTATTATTATTTATGGCTGACTTCTTCTCTTGGAGGCTAATAGCATAATATAAATTATCTTCTTAAGCCGACAAGGCTTCTAGGGTTATTATCCAACTCATTAGGGTTTCTCTTGCTTCCCAGAGTCTTCTATTCTCGTCAGGTTCACATGTGGGGGTAAATACCTCCCATAGCTACCATAATATTAACACTCCCTCCTAGCTAGAGAGGTATTTACAGGTAATGGACTTGAGCACAAAACATACCATTTACCCGGTAGCATCAATATAGTCATCTAGACTATTTCATGACTAGATCATGAGCATCGCCATCACCATCAACTGCATCATCTATCGAAACCATACTTCATCTGAGTAGTTATATATGATGCTGGATAAGTCACTCTCACCATAGAGTGATACAAGAGGAGTAAAAGATCTGAATTGTTTTCCGTCTGGAAAATCTCTGTTCATCATTCATCTGAATGATCATTATCTCCAACAAACTGTTGATAGTCTTCAAGTCAATTAGAACAAGGATAGAACACACCTATGTCTATTCATAGTAGTACATAACTACAATCCAGTGGTTCACTACCACATCAAGTAATACATAAGTACTTGATCAGCAACATATGGTTGCGAATGGTGAAACATATTCACCACAGTAGTCCTCATCTACTGTCATATAGTCTTCATAACAAACATCTGAGAGCATCTTGCATAGAAACAATGTTATGATAAAAACTGAATCATCTGGGCCAATCTTTCACTCACGTCTGTGAGATCTGAAAGAATCTCTGCCACCACAGTAGTCCTCATCTGCATAGAAACAATGTTATGATATAGATTGAATTATCTGGGCTACTCTTTCACTCACATCTGTGAGCTCTGAAAGAATATCTACCTCACGAACAGTGGAACATATCCACCACAGTAGTATATCTCTACTGTCCATAACAATCATCTGATGCCATCCTGCATAGAAAAATATTGTTAAAGATAAACTGAATCCTCTGGGCCAATATTTCACTCACGTTTGTGAGATCTGAAAGAATGTCTGCCCTCATCAGCAATGGGCTATCTACCCTATTCTTCGCAAGCAAGGAAGAAGGATTATTTCTGATTTCTGAACCTGGACCATTTCTCACCCTAGGCCATTCTTCCTACACTTATCAAAGTGCACCTTGGATAGAATGTATAAACCTTGAGAAATGTTTGGACCATTCCTTACCCTGAGCCATTCCTCCGACACTAAACGAAGTGTAACATGGAGGGAATGAGTCTGCCCTAAGGATGACTGTCCCTGATTGTTGAGCCTGGACTATTCCCCACCCTGGGCCATTCCTCCAACACTAAACAAAGTGTAACCTGGAGAGAATGAGTCTGCCCTTGAAGAATAATTGTCTGGACCATTCCCCACCCTGGGCCATTCCTCCGACACTAAACAAAGTGTAACCTGGAGAGAATGACTCTGCCCTTGAGGAATGTCTATCCTGCATCAACCTCCAAAACGAACCATTCTTCGAAACTACTCACAACTGTGAACTTCGAAAGAATGACTACCCGAAGAGGTGAACCATTCTACTTGACCACTACTCAGAGTGACTGCCAAGAAGAATGATTGTCCTAGACCACTCCCCATAATGGGAAGTCGTTGTCTATGATACATCAGCAATCAGTCTCCCTCCCATGTTAACTATAATGGGAAGTCACTGTCCGTCATAAATCTCAATCCACTTTCCGAACAGGAAAGCATCTGTCCAATTTGGACTATTTTTCAATTACAAAGATAAATAATATTTTCAGTGCTCCCTCCTAACTAGAGAGTTATAAATGTTTGCGTACCTTATTCTAGTTTGGAGAGTCTTCCCTTCCAGCTAAGAGAGTTATTTCCATGAGATCTAGCTTGAGTATGCAAGTTCTTTCATCTTGAATAGAGGCTTTACCAAAATGTATGCTTATCTGCTCATCTGTGGAGATATGTATTGGAGAAATCATTTTCTCCCTTCTGGACTTTATCATGGATAATGTAATGCTTGTACTGTAGTCTGGAACACTGTGAAGGCTTCATGTACATCTAAGCAATAGAGTATATCATAGTTGGAGAACTGGAACATATCCATGTGGTACTTCTTTTGTCATCATGAGATCTGATCTTTTGAGTAGTCATCTTGATGTTATAGGAAATCTTCACCACGCTTCTACTGTGCACTGGAGGTTCTCCGCCAAGTTGTCTTCTTCTTATCTGCATACATGAGTCTCTTTCCGGTATGGCTCAAAGTCTTGAGATTGCTCTTTATACGCTCTTTATTCAATTTCTCTGGAGAACATTCTTTGCATTCATCTGATGTAGAATTTTGACTCATGGATGTTGCGGATAATATAATGACTTATATAGAGATAAGTCTGGTGTACTAGAACAATCAATCATCATAGTCTTCTCCCTCCATCTAAGAGAATCTATGGTTCTAGATCTCGTAATGCTTTCATTCATAAGTCTTCTGTACATTGTTCTTCATCACGACTTTCAGTCCTTCTGCTTGATTGCTTTTAGTGAGTTCATATCAGGCTGGTAATCTTGTGATTCTTGATACAATGATTGGTTGTTATGGTTTATGTTTCTTTCTTGGAATCTTCATGTTTTTCTTTTACTTCTGGATCCATGGAGTTTCTTATAGATTCCATGCCATAGAGATTCCACTTCTTCCTTTCATCATAGAATCACGGATCTGGATGAACAACCATGAATACTTTAAGGCTTCTCTTTGAAGAGGTCTTCTTCTGCAGTTGAGTTGAACACGTACTGTCTTTTCATGGCTGCTACCATGGATATATACATTTCATCATCTTCAATGTATCATAGGATTAGCTCCCTCCTAATCTTTGCTTTATGTAAGAGTGCATATAATCGGCTCCCTCCGTATGATAGAGTCCATAATTTCATCTACATCCTTATTGTCTTATGTAATATATAATTGGATCTTCTGTCTGACAAAGTCCACGCTTCCGTCTTAGTTATCATCATAAGTCTTTCTCCAATTTCTCTTGATGTCTGACTTCTAAGTCTCTTCAAGATTGATTCTGATTTCGGCTTATCTTGTAATGGCTTTCACATGATATATTTCATTCTTTCATGTGTAATATCTAATGATACTATTTTCATCTTGTTTGTTCTTCCATAGGTATAGTTCTTCTTGGAACACATTATCTTCCAAGAGATATATATACAAGATATGTACAGAGACGATGCAAACAAGAAATGTACAAGGAATAAGAAGAGTGTTGTTACCTTTTAGTAGAAGAAGTCTCTTCCATCCTTCTTAGTCTTCTTTGTAGGTTCCTTTTCTTCGACAATCGATGCTTCGTGTTTCTCCTTCATTTTCTTTAGCTCGGGACACTAATTCCTGTAGTGACCGTATTTTTTACAGTTGAAGCATTGTATTTCTGAAATGTCTTTCTCTTGATTTGGCTTCCTCCTTGAACCAAACTTCATTTTGTTCCTGAAGTTATTGAATCTTGCTGTGAAGGCTTGATCATCGTACTTCTTTTGGGGTTTCTATTTTGCATTGATCCTTGATTCTTATTGAGCACAACAAGTCCAAAGTTCTTCAAATGTCGGGTTCTCCTTCCTTGTGTTCATGCTTGCGGCAAATGCATCCCATGTCTTGGGAAGACCATTGAGTACTATGTTCACCAATTCCTTTTCTGAAGTGATCTCTTCAATAGCTTGTAGTTGATCTCTTAACTGGTAGATCCTTACAAAGTATGATGTTATGCTATCGTCGTCATTCATCTTCATGTTACAGAGCTCATTCTTTAGACTCATAACCTGTCCAATGTTTCTGACTGAGAAGAGATTTGTTAGGGCATCGTACATCTTCTTCGATGAGTCAAGATGGGAGATGTAGGGTATCAAGTGGTCCTTTATGGAATCCACTATGATACTCATGGAATTGATGTCAATATCTTTGAATTTCTCTATAGCTGCAACATTCTGCGGTTCCTTCTCTTCTCCTTCTTCAAACTCTGGCTTCACGATCTTTCCTTTCACAATATCCAGTACTTTATTCTTAGCAAGGATGAGGTCAATCCTTGTCTTCCATGCTCTAAAGTTAGAGGCTCCATCTAACTTGTTCTCAGACTTCATAGAGTTCATCATGGCTTGCTTGACTTGGTCAAACCCTAGATTTGACCAGAAATCCAAACTTCACGTCTTGGTCTTCTGAGAGTACCAGGAGATGCACTGGGCTAGGGCGCACTGATCTATCTGGAGATTAGGTCAATATCATCACTTAAGGTGCCTCAATAAGAATTTTAGGGTTTCTGCAACTGCTTCTGCTAGTAACCCTAGCTGCAGTGCTTTTGGAAACTGCTCCTGCTAGTAACCCTAGTGGAAATACTTCAACGAGCTCAATATCTAGCGGCTATATTTCCTTCCAGAATTTTAGGCTGACTGAAGGGGTGTGGGCCCATAACCTGTTAGAATATAGAAGATGGTGTGCTCATTTTTCCATTGACGATACCTTCGTCACCCAACCATAGGCCAAAGCCTCCCTCCGAGCACCTTAACCTTGACTGAGAATTCTTCCAGAAGCAAACCCTAGGCTAGATAGCCAAACAAAGAGTAGCGCATCATTCCCTAAGGATAGTGCATCACAAAAAGCTGATCAGATACTCCAAACCCTAGACAAGAGATATTCAAGCCAAAATTGAGAACTTGTTGCTGTTGCAGCTACACCAGCTCTTCCTCCAAACCTGCGCACCAGACAACAACTGCAGTGCGCACCAAACTGCAACTGCAATTCTGAGATGCTGCAAATGAGAACTGGTGCCCTATACTTATAGTAATCCTGCCAGTTTTGATGGGGCTGACTTCTCCTTCTGGGTATGTGTTTGTTCAGTATATTATTATTATTTTTGGCTGACTTCTTCTCTTGGAGGCTAATAGCCTAATATAAATTATCTTCTTAAGCCGACAAGGCTTCTAGGGTTATTATCCAACTCATTAGGGTTTCTCTTGCTTCCCGGAGTCTTCTATTCTCATCAGGTTCACACGTGGGGGTAAATACCTCCCGCAGCTACCATAATATTAACAGGCACATGTGAGCTGACATGGCGAAATTTGATGTGTATTTCCATGGTGGAAGGTACATGAGGCAGGGAGATGAAAATAATCTAAATGTTGGATTTATACTTTCGTGAGCCCACGAGTCTGCAAGTCCGTGAGCTTGCAAGTCCGCAAAGATTAAAAAATGGCTAAGTGTTGCGACTTATTATGAGTCCAAGAGTCCAAAGAAGTGGAAAAATGGTTAAGTGTTGAGACTTTTGGACGAACTTATGTAGGAAAGGTTACAAGACCGTGAGTTCGCGAGTCTGAAGAAGTGGAAAAATGGTTAAGTGTTGAGAATTTCAGACATACTTATGAAAGAAAGGTTACAAGACCACGAGTCCATGAGTCTGTGAGTCCACGAGTCCAAAGAAGTGGAAAAACGGTTAAGTGTTGAGACTTTCAAACAGACTTATGAAGGAAAGGTTACAAGACCGTGAGTCTGTGAGTCCGAAGAAGTGGAAAAATGGTTGAGTGTTGAGACTTTCAGAAGGACTTATGAAGGAAAGGTTACAATATTGTGAGTCTGCGAGTCCAAAGAATTGGAAAAATGGTTAAGTGTTGAGACTTTTTGGACTAAATTATGAAGGAAAGGTTACAATACTGTGAGTCCGCGAGTCTGAAGAAGTGGAAAAATGGTTAAGTTTTGAGATTTTTCAGATGAACTTATGAAGGAAAGGTTACAAGACCGTGAGTCCGCGAGTTTGAAGAAGTGGAAAAATGGTTAAGTGTTGAGACTTTTTGGATGGAATTATGAAGGAGAGGTTACAAGACCGTGAGTCTATGAAGACGAAAAAATGGCTAAGTGTTGGGACTTATTATGAGTCTATGAGTCCACAAAGATGGAAAAAGTGGCTAAGTGTTGAGACTTATGATGAGTTTGTGAGTCCACAAAGACGAAAAAAGTGGCTAAGTGTTGAGACTTATGATGAGTCTGTGAGTCCGAAGAAGTGGAAAAATGGTTAAGTGTTGAGACTTTTCAGACGAACTTATGAAAGAAAGGTTACAAGACTGTGTGTCCACAAGTCCGAAGAAGTGGAAAAATGGTTAAGTATGGAAACTCTTCAGACGAACTTATGAAAGGGAGAGTTATGCTTCCATGAGTCCGCGAGTCCACAAGTTCGTGAGTTCTTGATTCTGCATAGATGAAAATAATCTAAGTATTGAGACTTTTCGGGTGAACTTATTAAAGGAAGACGTAAGAACTCATGAGTTTGCAAGTCTGTGAGTCCATGAGTCTGAGAGTCTGTGAGTCCGCTTAGATGAAAAATAATCTAAGTGTTGGAGTTATGTTTCTGTGAGTCCGTGAGTCCACAAGGATGAAAATGGTTAAGTATGGGAACTCTTCGGACAGATTTATGAAAGGGAGAGTTATGCTTCCATGAGTCTACGAGTCCGTGAGTTTGTGAGTCTTCATAGATGAAAATAATTTAAGTATTGAGACTTTTCGGGCAAATTCATGAAAGAAAGAATTCTGATACATTATTGGAACAAAATCGTATGAAATTTTATGTAATTGTAAATTATTAAGCCTAATAAATTTTGTTGGTTTCAAATTTTGCAGAGTTAACAACATTTATATCAGAACAAGATCACCACAAAGTTCAAAATCATGGAAGATGCATAGGGGGATTCCAACCATGAATATGAGATCAAAGGGATGTATGTTAATATGGGTATTGAAGGTATGAATTCAAATGGGCATGGAGAAGGTAAGGGAGATAACATGAATTTGGTAGAGACTATAAAAAGTATGCAAAAGGATGTCTAGAGTTATAAAGTTGATAATGAGAGGCTTATGAAAGCCAAGGAGCAACAAGAAGACTTCAACATTAAGTTAATGCAAATCTTGGATAGAATAGAGAAAAACATGGGTAAGGAGATTGAGTCAAGCAGATCAGGGAGTCACAGGTCTCACGATGAGAGGGGAAGAACAAAAAGTGTTGGAAGGCATGACCATCATTCTCCAAGACATTCAACTAAGAGAGTACACAGAAGTTCAAGTCCATCCCCTGTTAGGAAGCATAAGAAAAGGGTTGGGGTGAATGAGCTACAAGGGGAAATGAACAAAATCCAGCCTCCTACATTTGATGGCGAGCACAAGAAGGATGAGGATGCAAAGACATGGCTGCTAGGCATGAGGAAGTATTTCCAATTGCATAACTACTATTCACAAGCAGAAGGAAGAATTTCCAATTATCAGCTCAAGGGAAAAACATCAATGTGGTAGGATAAATTTATGTAGGTACAACACATTGATGAGAAGAAGGTCACTAGGAGGGAATTCAAGAGGTATTTCCAAAAGAAATACTTGACTAAGCAATACTATGATAAGAAAATGAAAGAGTTCTTTGAACTCAAGCTTGGTAATATGACCATAGATGAATATGAAAGGAGGTTTTTAGAGTTGTTGAAGTACGTTTCTTTCATCAAGGACGAGCAACTTAAGATTCAAAGGTATTTGAGTGGGCTGCCATCATTTATCAATGATAAGATATAGTATCATGATCCCAAGACACTAGAGGAAACTTTAAGAAGGGATAAATGCCTTAATGATCAGTTTAAAGGAAGTTCAACTTACCAAAAATCTTGGGAAGAAAAAAAGAAAAGAAAGATGGAACAAAGGAAGAAGGGAATTAAGTCACCATTCCTAAAAAATAATACTCAGGGATAGATAGCTTCTAAAGAACCTAGAATGACCGAAACATTGGGGCAAAGACCAAGGAATCCACCTATCCAATGTTGGGGTTGTAAGAGAGATCATATGTACCGAGATTGGCCTCATAGAGGTGAAAAAGTGAGGACTGTTCACAATGGATAACAAGATGATACAGTGGGGCACATGGGAATAAATGTACCTAGGATCAATGAAAACTTGGATAACACGTAAGAGGAGTTCCCGTCACATATGGTTGAAGTGAAAGGTAAGATTAACAACCAACTCATTGCTATCCTAATTGATTATGGAGCTAGTCATAGTTATCTAGATCCTAAGATAGTGGAAATATTTCATTTTCCAAGAAGTAAGCTTGGAGCATCTTGGTTGGTGCAACTGGCCATAGGAGCTAAAAGGAAAATTAGTGAGATGGTTAAGGGAAGCCTAATGGACATGAATGGATTGAGCACCAAGGAAGATTTGAACATAATACCTTTAGGTTCCTATGACTGCCTAATTGGTATGGATTGGTTGGACTAACATCATGTTGTCCTAGACTGTTATAATAAGGGATTTACTTGCTTGTATGAGAAAGGGAAGTTAAGGAGAGTACAAGGAATTCCTAGGGAAGTAACCCTCAGAAATTTCATCCTCGCAGACAGGAAAGGGTGTCAAATATTTGCAACACATATGGAAGAGACACCTAAAGATAAAATACCAAATATTAAAGATTATGCAATTCTAAAAGAGTTTGAAGATATTTTCAAGGAAATACCAAGATTACCATCCAAGAGAGATATCGACTTCTCCATCAATCTAGTGTCGGGAGCTGCTCCAATATCTAAGACTCCTTACAGGATGAGTACACCAGAGCTAAAGGAATTGCAAATGAAACTAGAAGAACTTCTGAAAAAGGGGTACATACACCCAAGTGTGTCACCTTGGGGTGCCCCAGTATTATTTGTGAAGAAAAAGGATGGAACTTTGAGAGTTTGCATAGACTTCAGGTAGTTGAACAAGGTAACTGTGAAGAACACATATCCTTTTCCTAAGATAGATGGCCTCTT
This sequence comes from Picea engelmannii, assembly GCA_009831015.1. Lineage (NCBI taxonomy): Eukaryota > Viridiplantae > Streptophyta > Pinopsida > Pinales > Pinaceae > Picea > Picea engelmannii. Next base: position 562,136 of record ML777112.1, read on the forward strand.
TGATCAGCTCAAAGATGCAAAAATATTCTCCAATATATATCTTAGGTCAGGCTATCATTAGGTAAGTATTAGAGAAGAAGACATCAACAATACTTCATTCAGAACAAGGTATGTACATTATGAGTTCACAGTGGTGCCATTTGGGTTGTCAAATGCACCAATTGTCTCCATGTGTCTCATGAATCGTATATTCATAAATTAATTGGATAAGTTCGTCATTGTCTTCTTGGATGATATTTTGATATATTCTAAGTCCGAAGAAGAACATGAACAACACTTAATAATGGTGTTATAGGTATTGCAAGAGCATCAGTTGTATGCCAAATTGAGAAAGTGCTCATTCTACTAGAAGCAAATTCATTATTTGGGCCATATCATTTCAAAGGAAGGGATAACAGTGGATCCAAAAAATATAAGGGCCATTGAAAGATGACCAACACCAAGGAATGTCTCGGAGGTGAGGTCATTCATGGGCCTTGCAATTTACTATAGGAGATTTATTGAAGGAATCTCAAAGATTGCACACCCAATCACTTCCTTGCAAAAGAAAGGTGTGAAGTTTGAGTGGACATTGGATTGTGAAAGGAGTTTCCAACAATTGAAGTATTTATTAACAAGTACTTCAATACTAAGGATTGTTGATCCAAATGCAAATTTCATTGTATGCACTGATGCATGTAAAGAAGGACTAGGTGGAGTCCTTAGTCAGAATGGGTATGTGGTGTGCTATGAATCAAGGATTTTGAAGGAGCATGAAAGACACTATGTTACTCATGATTTCGTGTTGGCAGCCATAGTGCATGCCTTGAAGATGTGGAGGCATTACCTCATGGGAAAAATATTTGAGTTAAGGACAGACCATAGTGGTCTGAAATACTTTTTTGGACAACCAACTCTAAATGCCAGACAAAGCAGGTGGTTAGATTTCCCCAGTGAATATGATTTTTATATAAAGCATATCAAAGGTAAAGAGAACAAGGTGGTTGATGCACTAAGAAGGAGAGTGCATGAGATGTATGCTACATCCATTAGCATGTACCAATTAGATTTGAAATATAGGATTCTAGAGGCTACAAAATCGGATCATAAATACATGGAAGTAAACGAAAAACTTCAACAAGGTAATTTATAGAAAAAATTTGAAGACTATAAGCTGGAAAATGATGAAATTCTCAGGTACATGGGTAGAATTTATGTGCCAAATTCCTAGGAATTGAAGAATCTAATATTGGGAGAAATGCATAATGTACATTATGCTGGAATCCCAGTTTACCAGAAAACTATTGCAGCTGTTAAGAGCCAATATTGTTGGTCAGGCATGAACACATAAGTTTCTTATTTTATTGCCAAGTGTTTGGAATATCAAAAATTCAAGGCCGAGCACAGACACCTAACTGGTCTGCTACAACCATTACCCATTCCCTAGTGGAAGTGGGAAGTTGTAACAATGGATTTCATCACCAAGCTACCCAGAACAACCAAGCAACATGATTCCATCGTGGTGGTGGTGGACAAGCTTACTAAAGTTGCCCACTTATTCTAGTAAATCTCACTCACAAGGAAATCTACATTGTTGATATTTATATGAGGAAAATTGCTTGACTGCATGGTATACCCAATATCATTATGACTGAAATATTTCCCCAGTGAATATGATTTTGATATAAAACATATCAAAGGTAAAGAGAACAAGGTGGTTGATGCACTAAGAAGGAGGGTGCATGAGATGCATGCTACATCCATGAACACACCCATGGAAACGAAGTTGAAATATAAATCCATGAACACACCCATGGAAACGAAGTTGAAGCTCCTTATAGATACCTCGTCAAAATTGGTTGATGCTACTATGTACAAAAATATTATTGGTTCAGTGATGTATCTGACGAATACTAGGCCAGATATATGCTTTGCCTTGAGTAAGTATCTGGTAGAGCCCAGACGTGTTCACCTTGTTGTTGCAAAACATGTAATGAGATACCTTAAAGGTACATTGGACTTTGGTCTCTACTACAATGGAGATCAAGACTTTAGACTGATTGGTTATACCGATTCAGATTGGGCTGGAAGTGTTTCTGATAGAAAGAGCACTTCAAGATGTTGTTTTAGTCTGGGGTCAGCCATGATTTCATGGCAAAATAGGAATCAATCAAATATTGCTCTCAGCACAACAGAAGCATAATACATTGTTGCATGTTATGCCAGTTGTGAATCCATATGGCTTCAGATGTTGTTGACATATCTATTTGATCTGGAGATGGAAGCCACTGTGATCCTATGAGATAACCAGAGTTGTATAAAGATGATATGTTCCTAATGAGTCAAAGGACATAGAGATTCGATATCACTTCATTCATGATATGATGCAAAGAGGAGCTATAAATATCCAATATGTTGACACAGATGAACAAGTTGTAGATGTGTTGACCAAGCCTCTGTCTCGTGTAAAGTTTGAGCACTTTCGAGACAAGCTTGGTATAGTCCAAAAGGACCTCCCTCGAAAGGGGAAGTAGTGCTAATGATACTATGGTAATCTGACCAATAGCGGGTAGCTCAGATAGGATTTTATATCCTAGGGGACTGATCATCCCTGGACAGATCCCGAAGGTCTGGTAAGGACGGTCTGTCAGAGTACTTGTGCATGTATATGCTAGCTTTGGTCAGTAGTGGTAGCTCCGTTAGGATTTTATCTCCTAGGGAATATTTTGATTCCTGGGAAGATCCTTTAGATCTGTCAGAGTACCACAAGATGTTGATGTCAGCCTCGTGCTGAAGATTTTCATCTTCATGCTGATGTTGTTGAGATGCTAGCCTCGTGCTGAAGATTTCCAACTTCGTGTTGATGTTGTTGAGATGCCAGCCTCGTGATGAATATTTCCAGCTTCGTGATGATGTTGCTGTGATGCCATCCTCGTGCTGAAGATTTTCAGCTTCGTGTTGATGTTGTTGTGATGCCAGCCTTGTGCTGAAGATTTCCAGCTTTGTGCTGATGTTGTTGTGATGCCATCCTTGTGTCGAAGATTTCCAGCTTTGTGTTGATGTTGATGTGATGCCATCTTCGTGATGAATATTTCCATCTTAGTGATGATGTTGATGTTTCCCTAGCCTCGTGCTGTGATGATGATGTTGATGATGATGACGTATCAGCCTCGTGCTAATGATGTTGTTGTTTTTGATGTTGTATCAGCCTCGTGTTGTTGATGATGCTATACCATCCTCATGTTGGTGATATTTTCATGCTATTGATGTTGATACTTCAACTCCTTTCTGAAGATGATGATGATGATGCCACTTCATCTTCTTGCTAAAGATGATGATGATGATGCCACTTCAGCTTCTTGCTGAAGATGATGATGCCACTTCAACTTCTTGTTGAAGATGATGATGATGATGCCACTTCAGCTTCTTGTTGAAGATGATGATGATGATGCCACTTCAGCTTCTTGTTGAAGATGATGATATTATTTTAGCCTCATGCTAAAGAAGATGATGCTATTACTTTAGCCTCACGCTAAAGATGATGATGATATTACTTTAGCCTCATGTTAAAGAAGATGGCAATGTTACTTTAGCCTCACGCTAAAGATGATGATGATGTTACATTCGCCTCATGTTGATGAGGATGATGATGCTACTCCAACTCCATGATGTGAACGATGATGATGAGAAAAACTTTCGATGATTTATAGATGTGCCAG